>CAEGAF010020654.1:0-12261 GCA_903067075.1 Micropoecilia bifurca | reverse complement strand
CTGCATGAATTATATAATTCATGCAGTGCCTTGGAAAAGTATTCATACCACCTTAACCATTAAACATTTTCGTACTCTACCACCACAAATGTAAGTGAAATCTAAAGTGATTTTATGTATCACATCAACACGGTGCAGTGTGTGACAGCCAAGTGGAAGAAAAATCAAACAAGGTTTTCAAAATACTAAGCAAATAAAAAGGTGTCGGTTTTGCGTACAGTTGTATTCACTGCCTTTGCAAGACAATGGAGATCTGCTGACAGAATCACTCTACAAAACTTGATGTGTTGCAAGAAGAAAGCCAGCACTGAAAGAAAAGCATACGTTCTGTTTGCCACAACCAACACGGTGGACGCACCAAGCATGTGGAAGAAGGTTGCTTTGGACGAAACCCAAGTTAAATTTCCAGGTTTGCGTGCAAAATTGCTGGGTGGTGGTAAAAGATTAACAGTGTGTTTTACCCAGATCACACAGGACGTGGTAAATGTGTTGAAGACGCTCTGGGCAGACGAGCTCAAACTGAATGTGTTTAGGAATCTAACACAACACAGGCCCCTGACCAGAAAGAAACATGATGGTGGTGGCAGCAGCATGATTTTTTTTAAAGGTTCTGTTCAGACAGTGAACCTGGTCAGAGTTGATGTGAAGAAGGAAGGAGCTGCTTATAAAGCAATCCTGGACAAACTCCCAAATAAATGCTGCAGTCACTGAGAGCAAAAGGGAATCTGCAATGCATTGAACCCAGGAGATTGAATACAAAAGATTTCTTTCTTTTTTAACTTGGTAAAACATGCATCATTTTCCTTCCACTTCCCAGTTTTTAGCTGCATTATGCTGGACTATCACATTAAATTAAGGTGAAACAAAATTAAATTTGTATTTATAATGTGACAAAATGTGAAAAAGGGGCCCATGAATTTGTTTGCACAGCACTGTAATTTACTGTATTCATAATCATTGTTGTTTTTACAGCTTCCAAATATTTTCCCCCTCCTTCCACCAGATCATAAAAGGGTAAAAGACTCAACTGTTGCCTCCATCATTAAAACCTGCAGCCCTTCATGAAGTCGATGCACCTCTGTTGCGTCTCGGCGCGTGTTCTGTAATGGCCGCTCACAGCCCAAATGGACTGAAGGGCTTTCATGTGTCCTGAACAGTACACTCCTCTCATTATGGCCCATAGTTATCACACATCAAATGGCCTCATTATTTTCAATAAGGAAAGGAGCACAAGTGTGTGACCAGTTGGAGCTACAAAGTAATTTACAAGTTCAAATAGTAAAAAAAATAAATACATTAAAAAAAATCAGCACTTCGACTTGTACTATACAAGCGAAAGGCTGCAGAGATGAAAGGTACTGTGTATCCCCTGTCTAGTACGATTATTAAAAACAATAAAATATGAACTTTTGTTTTGTTTTTTTTTAGCAATTGAACATTTTTAAGCATTTAAGAAGCCAAATGCGTGAGTGTGAATATGCTGTGCAAGATTAACATTTAACCCAAGCACATCTGAACACAACAATCCATAAATGGATTTACACAATCTGACCGTTAAAGTGCACCAACAAGGTTTAGATTTCACAGCGACCGTTGCATCAGCTCTCAGCTGAATTATGCCTATTTATAGTTTTCAAAGCATTTCACATCATTTACATAAAAAGGTCTAATTTAATATAAGCTGACAACAATTTGACAAGGCAAGATCAAAGGTTAAGCTAACACACAATAGCTGTTAAGTCTATTAGCATGGAAATGAATGCAACACCTCCTAATAGCCTGTTGTCATACCTACAGTGAACAGCCTAAATAAGTTCCAGTGAAAAAAATGAAAAGAAAAAAAAAATCACAAGGGCTGTACTTGATAAGACATACTCGTGTTTCTATGACAACATCCATGGCTCAAGCTAAGAATGCAGAGATTTGGATAATCGTTGTCACTGTGATGCATTTAATGTTTGTGCTTGGACAATAATGCTTGTTTAATGTCCAAAGGACTGCATCCCATTGAGAAATTCAAAATGACTGCAGGGATGTACGACACTGAGCCGCATGCAACATGTTCCTCTTTCAGCGTAGTCTTATTTAGAAAATTAATAGAACTACTTGCACAGGTGCAAGATGCATGGCTCACACACTGAAATAGTTTAGTGGTGACGTTTTATTTAAAGTTATTTTTTCTGTACCAGAGAAAAAAAAATCTTAACATTGTTTCCATGTTAATTTATGAGTATCTAAAAGTAATACAAGTTAATTATTTTTTTAACTCACTGACATTTTATAATCTAATTATTTTTAACAGCACTGCACTATAATGATGATCATATTGAATTTCATCTGTATGTCACATTGTAACTGTATTGTATTGGAATACATTTTCCTAATGTGACTTCAATGCTACTGCCTATGAATAGGATCTGGATATAAGAAGCCTTTAAAATAGATTTGATGCAATGTGGAGTCACTTAAAATAACTGCATTTTAAAAATAAGTGACAACAGATTTAAAAAAGATTCCCCTCAACAGGACCTGCAAACCGAATAAAACAAATCTGACAATGAGCTGGAAAAACGCCTTCAAATTTTACAGAAAATAAATAATTCAAAACGTACTTTACTCACGCAAAGTTGAGAATTTCATTTGTTGGTGTCTGTTCATAAATAGGTCTTGCTGTTGGCAAAGCTGCAATGAATCAGTGAGAAATTAGTAAGGAAGAAGTAATTTAAAGATTTCTTGTTTTTGACCACTTGCTTCAGATTGTACATTTTACTTGCTGGATTGCTTTGGTAATATACGGCATACTCACAGTGGACCAACATTGTTTTGTGGTGAATGTGATAATGACTTTCAAGCTGTTAGCCTGCAGTTTCATCACATTTTATCCCTTTAATGACTATAATTGCCTCTCGAGGTGATATATTGATATTGGCCAAGCTCCTACGGGCTGTGTGTTATTTCATTGTGTTACTCTGAGTGTTAACAGACAGCAAAAAAGCCCATTTGACCTTGTGATGAAGCAAGAATTTTCTCATGCGCTGAGGAAGCCAAACAGACTGTCATTTTGCACAGTGAGCGGTCCCTGAGTACAGTCAGCACATTGATTTGTAATAAAAATATCTGCTCACTACTTATAGCTAATGGATATCGATTTCAAGTCATTCATACAGGTAGAATAGTTGTAGGTTTTTTTTGTTTTAATAATTTTAAGTATCTTCACAATGTTTCAGACATGTTTAATTTGTGATCTGGTTCTGATAACAGAAAAGTCTTTTTTTTTCTTGTGGGAACTGATATAGTACTAGTGCCCTCTGCTGTTCACAGCATAGAGCTGTCTTTTCCTAAGAGTTTTGGTTTAGTAATAAGTCAAAGGGGAGTACAGCTTGTGTTCTTCTCAGTGCAAATGATCTCAAGATCAATTTTAGAATGTGAAGAAGATTTAAAGTAACTTTCTGGGTCTCTGGTCATGACTGTTGATGAAAATCAACAATTTTCATCAAAAATAATTCAGTCCATTAATGCAAAGGTTATATATTCTACAAATTCATTGCAGTGTTATATTTCAGGTGTTCATTTCTGTTCATTCAAATGATTATGGCTTATAAATAACAAAAATCCAAAACTCAATTTCTTAGAAAATGTAAAAACTACATAAGAAACAAGACAAAAGATAGCTAACCGAAAGCATTTCCACGTTGTATATGCACTCAATACTCGGTCAGGACTTCCTTTGTATAAATTACTCCATCAACACAGTGCCGTCTGTGTCTCAGCTGAAACGTAAAGGAAGCCCAGGTTGCTTTGATAACGGCCTTCAGCTTGTCTGCATTGTTGTGCAGGAAACCCGGCAGGTTGCACTGAGACATTGACTTGCAGTATTCACTTCTCCAGGACGAGCACGTATAGTGACAGTAGGCAATCGCTTGCACTGCGTCATTGACTTAAAAACCCTTATGATGACCATACATGTAGCAAATGTAAGGAAAAATGTTTAAAGGTTAAGGTGGAGGAAAAAACCCCCCTTTTAGATGAAGAAATCACCTCCAGCAGAACCTTCCTGAGTGCAAGTGGCCATCTGCCATGACCGACTGGGAGTTTCAGAAGACAGAGCAGAAGAATACACATAAGAGAAACAGGAGAACTGATGTATGAGTAATTTCAATGTTCTTCAGGAGTAAAATGCTAGAAGCAGGAGTCGGACAAAGTTTAATTGTTGGCAGCGGTGTCTCAGCTGATGCCCTCCTCCAGGAAAGTAGCGCAACCAAACAAAATGCATGACCAGGAGTAGTTTCTATGGAGAGAGCAAAAAACAAAACAGAGAAATTAGCATCTTAAATTATAGTAAATCATGCAAGTCTAGCAGTAATAGAAGAAGAAAGTCCTCCGGCAGCCTGTAACAGCATAACTACAGAGAGCTCAGGATAGTCTCAGTCCTTAAAATGAGCCATGAAATAGGCAGAGCCAAAGAGAACCATCTTTCTAGACTGTTCCCCTGCCCCACCTCCGTCAGATACGGCCGTACACAGTTCACATGAACAAACAGGAATCTGCTGGACAGAAAAAAAAAATCACTGGAGGTAGAAACTTCACACTCAAGGAATTTGGATTCTGAGCCTCTCCAATCTCACACCGTGATTTCCGATTGAAGCGTTGGACCATTGAGAAACAGCCCAGTCCCTTTTCTCCGTATGCAGGTCAAGATGCTTCTGATGCTGTTTCTGCTTCACCAGTGGCTTAAACAAAAGGAATCTCCCCCAAACTCTTAAATAATCATATATTAATAGACCTCTCATGGCTATAGTCAACCCTGTTTCTTTCAAAGGTTTGCCTTCCATCAAACGTTCCGTTAATACACATTACACAGCACTCTGTAAAGAACAAACATCATTACCAGCGACACTTTGTGCCTTATCCTTCTTGTAGGAGGTTTCTGTAATTGTCTGTTGGATTACAGTCAAGCTAGTTTACCTCAAAGAAGGGTTATGTTGTAAAACTACACATGCCTAAAGTGCTGTTTTTGTTTGGTGTATAAAATATACAAGTGTGTGTAATTAACCTAAATAATAAATGAGTTTTGCTTTGTAAATTATGTAACTGAAAAAAAAAAAACTTTTGATGATACTCTGACATGTGGAGATGGACTTGCTTACCATACTGAAAACATACTGAAAACTACATAAAGTTGTTTTCCTCACCTCACATTTACTCTCTACTTTATGTTGGTAAATCTTTACAGCTTTACAATCCACTGTACAAATGAGTGGAGTCGAGTACAATCTCTATATCGATTTTCCTCTAATAACGGGCATAAAAATGCAAAACAACAAAAAAAAAACAAAAATAATATTAAAATATTGATCATCTTTTATAGATTCTGTTTTCTCACTACAAAAATAAACTGAACCCTAGGTGAAACATTTCATTGTACAACATTTGCAGACATGTGCTGTGGTTGCTAAGCAAACAGTGACTAATAATATCTACATGGAAGAGGTTTGCATTAGTGCAGCAAGCCAAAGCACAGCATGTCTCAGTCTCTACCAATCTAAAGACAATGAAGGTTCACCACACTGTAATTACACAACAATGAATTTGTCAGTCACCTCTCATACATATGAATGAGGGGGGACGGATAAAGGTGTTCGGTCTAAATTTGCCAGGGTTTTTTTGACGTGAGAGCGAGAAAAACGGTCCGGCATCACATTCAACCTATCAAAATCTCCCGAGGGAGAGAATTTCTAAGCTTTTGTGTGTCAGTCTTTCTCTGTCATGGCTGGATATGTGCGGCATGTAGAGGGCGTAGAGGGGTAAGAGACAGACGTAACAGGTTTAGATGTTTTACTTAAAATAAAATAAAAAACATATGCCAAGAATTATAGAGGCTGGAGTTGTTGGCTTTGCCTGTCAATAGCAAGAAATTACATGTGGTTACAGAAGAAAGTAAATACACCCGATTTTCTCCATTAAAAGGTTTTACACCACCAGAAAAGAGAAAAAAAATCTAACTGGTCGTTTGCAGGCTTAGATAAATAAAATAATGAAGAAAAAGCATGACATCTGATTCAGTGTGAATAGGCATCCATCTATTTTGTAAAGGGGTCTGCTACCTGTGGTTCATTGAAGCTTTCACAATAACTCTGGCTAAAAATAATAATGAGCCAACCCATGTTTTATTTTAAATAAACAATGAATCCTGAAAGTATTCACCGCATTTTACTTTTTCCACATTTTGCTACGCTACAGCAAGCTTTGCTGCAAATTGTATTCATTTCTTTTGTCAAAACTGTACATAAACACCCAGATATGAAGACGTCCTGCTGGTTCCAAGCTTCTTCCATTTACCAATGATGGAGGCCACTGAACTCATTGGGACATTCATAGCAGGATAAATATTTCTGGTTCCTTCCCCAGATTTGTGCCTAAAAACAGTCCTGTTTCAGAGGGCCCCAGAAAATTTATTTGATTTCATGCGTGGTGTTTGACCTCTAACCTTAAGTGTGCACTGTGCGACCTTATATCAATAGGTGTGTGCTTTTCCATATCAAGTCCAATCAATTGAATTTTTCACTGGTGGATTCCATTTAAGTTGTAGAAACATCTCAAGGATGATCTTTAGAAACTGTTACATTTTGAGCGTCATCAACAAAGTATAAAGCAACGGTTATAAATACTTATGTAAATGTTATTTCTTGGCCTTATATTTTTACATTTGCAAAAATCTCAAGGTTTTTTTTTCCATATTGTTAAAATGAGGTATTTGTAGAATTTTGAAGACAGAGATTAATTCACTACAATTAAAAATAAGGTTGTAACATAACAAAATGTGGAAAAAATGAATACTTCTTAAATGCACACTATAAGTGAATTTTCCCAACAGAACGATACTAAACATATCAGTAATGTCAGATATCTTGATATATTTTTCTATTTGTCTTGGATAATGTTTCCCAAATATATAGACACATACACATACACACACATTTATTGTCAGAAATATTTATTAGAGAAACACTTTTGATAAAAATACAATTTTATCCTTCCCATCAGAAAAAAAAGTTCCATCATCAGAATCCCACCCCACTCCTATCAAATTTTAAATTATTTTAATCTACATTTTTTGTGAGACTTAGTTGTTCATTAATTTTTGAAGTTATTGCTGGACTGTAATTGAAAATAAAGTGCATCATTAAAGATTAGCTAAAATGTTCACAAAATGTTTGCACATTTTTTTCAAGTCATTTTTAATAATTTTCTTTAAATGTGATATGTGAACAAAATGTATCTACACACTTCTTAATGACATTTAAATCTTAAAATCTAGCTTTGATCACATTGCATTGGGGTCTACACTGCATCTTAACTGTTATGGGGTTTTTTTCGGTGGAAGTTGTACTACTTCTCTTTGACCAGGAAGTGGTGCTTAAGCACCTACACATAATTACTGGTGATAATAAATGTCCTTCTCCTTAACTTATTCAGCCATATTTGCTATAGATGACTCCTTTTTTAATTGGCATATCTTGTATAGAATATTCTTCATATCCAACCTACAGCTTCTAAGACCCAAGAAGTGAAACAGTATGGAGCTTTTTATTGTCAATGTAGATCATATCTTTTATCCTGGGATGTTTCTAAAACATGCAGGAACCAGCTTCTGCATCAGCATATGTCTGGACTCTTATTTTAATATCAGAAGGGAAAAAAGGGTAAATTAATACACTGTTGCATATTTGAGTGTCGTAAACAACTACTGGCTTTCGTAAAAATTGCTCAAGCATTATAGCACTGTACACTACTGCTTATGTAAACCAGGAAGAGTTTCTTGGAAATGTGATGAAATTCTCTGGCATGAGCATCACAACTTTGAGAGGGCATATAAACAGATGAAAAAAATATGTGCAAATTTGATACAGTACTTACACAAATGCTACTCAAATGTTTCAATAATGCATCCATTGTCTGCACCTATCTGTTCATGCAGGGCAGGGTCCATTGGCCATTTTGTAAGAGACAAGGTACACCATAGACAGGTTACCTGTCCATCACAGGGCAACACAGAGGCATATAGGACAAACAACCATGCACACATTCACACCAAAAGGAACAAATTAGTCATTTATTTTGTAGTGTGTGAGGAAAGTGCAGTACCCGGAGAGAACCGACGCATGCACAGGGAGAACATACAAACTACATACTTACCTTGGAAAGATACCAAGGTAAGTATTTGAACCCAGGGCCTTTGCTGCAAAGCAACAGTGCTTCAAACTACACTAGTGTGCAGGAATCACCTTACAATAATCAACTATCATGTCAACAATCTACAGACATGCTAAACTGTGCAAAAAATTTAAATAAAATTTACTCACCTCAACATTTCAAATGCTTAAGTTGGCTCTAATTGATGGCAGTTAAGCACATACTTATAGGATAAAGTAGGCATGTAATCTCTTTCCTGATAAATCTAGTTAAACATTAACTAACGACCTGGGATCACTTTCAAATTGTGACTCCATTTTGCTATGGAAGATATATAGAAGATTTTACTATTATTCTGAAATGTTTAATTCATTACTACATATTGAGAAAAAAACGAAACAGCAAAATCGCATCAAAAATCACTGAACTTTGATGCAGTAAAGGATAATTTTTCACTCTGTATCCCAATACACATTCAATATTCACAGGTTTTCTACTGGTGTTAAGTTTTTCTTTTTGTTTTCTTTTGAGCACATGCTTTTATGATGTGTTGTTATGCTGTAGTACTGTTAAATTAAAAAAAAGTTTAAATAACATTCACAAACAAAATTGCTATGAGTGACCCACAAACATGTCAATGAAAGTTTCCAAGAAAACATAAAAGATACAAAGAAAAAAAACGACAGTTACAAACGCCATGGATAATTGCCAAGAACAAAATTAGCACATTAATAGTTCAACTCTGTAAGTGGAATTTCAAAACAATACACAGAAGTTCATATGTTTCATTACATCGTAATAATAGCTGAAAAGCTTTGGATAATGTATTTCTACACCTTTGTTGTCTTTTGAGTCTGTTTTTTGTGTCTCTTTATGGTAATGACCATTTAGTTGTGGTCATTTTTTATGTGGGTTCACTTTGAATAATCTCAGACAAGACTGAATGTAACACAGGAGGAAATTCAGTTTGTCTGTTCCCTCTATCTTTAGTGGGCAGATGTAATCGATCTACCTAACAACTAACTAACAACTTGAAAACACTCAGATACAATATCCTCCTCCTGATGAAGGAAAGGGGGCTGCTTTTAAGGACTCTACCACCTTACTCTGTCTCTCCTCCCTCTTCTGTCTAGGGCAATCTGATTTATTATATATTTCTTAGGACAATCTCACATTTATCCTGTCTACATTTAACACTTCAGATATCTCTAGTATCAATCTTTTAGAAACAAAGGGAATAACTTTGTCTCATTTCTGCGTTTTGGAGTTTTACCTCAGGATATTCTAAAGTACATGTTGCATATAATCAATATTACACATATCTGAAATCCAACTTGTACCAGCAGAAACTCATATTTGACATACTTACAACCAAATTCTAAGAAAGAGCGGAGTGGCCAACATTTTTACTAAATTAATAAAATGTTTTTGTTTTTTTTTCTGTGGGAGGTTGACTGGGCATGCACACAAACTGAAGGCCTGAGTGCTGAACACCTAAGCTGCCTCTGTTTTGGTTGTTGCTAAGGAATCTGATGCTGTCAGTGGGTGAGCTAAATCAAATGATTAAATTAGCTTTTTAGCATGCAAGTGTGGAAAAGGATCCGTTTGTTTAGTTCTGGTGTGCTAGAGTAGGGCTGCGCCTGAAATTTGCTGGACAATAGATCTTAAGGTCACAAGCTGGAGAACCCTGGTCTGTAAGATAAAAGGGAGCTCATACAATTAGACCAAGCAATAACTCCTTCATTTGCTTTTGTCTATAGACAAGGTTATGAGCTTTATCAAAAGGTGTCTGCCTCATGGACAAAACAGAGCTGGTTCCACAGTGGAGATCTGCCCTAACCCATTCTACGTCACAAAAGTTTCACACTACTAAAGTACCGTCATTCTTTACCTCTTTGTGAGATCCTTCTGATGTCCACTTGCTGCCTCACCTAAACGCCTGTCCTCATGTTAGCTTGCCTTGCAATCAATCTGATTGCAAGATTATTCAATCTGAACTCGTCCAGAGTCCTCCTGTCTTTCTTCTCTGTCTCTTTTTCTTGATTAATCATCACCAGAAAAAAAATAAAAATAAATACTGCCATTCTCTTGTCTGAGCTTGGGATCAACTTCACAACCAAAGAGATGTACATTTTAGGAATTAATAATTATTTTTAAAATTTTGATAAATGAATGAGAACCACCAGTTCATATTTTAGACAGTAAGTTTAGTTCAGAATTCGGTACTGAGCACTGAACATGAATTATTTCATTTTCGGGTGTGTCAAATTCAGTGTTGTATAAAGTACTGAAATCTCAGTCAAATAAAAGTTTAGGTTCCTCTCCAAAATATGACTTTGGTAAAAGTCCAAGTCACTGACTGAAATGTTACTTGACTTAAAGTCTTAAAGTATCTGAATTTTCTTGTACTTAAGTATGGAAATTACTGTAAAAATGGATGTACTCAAGTAATGTAATGAAAAGCATAAGTAAAAAGTAAAACAAGGCAAATGCAGTTTGAATGACATTTTTTATATGTTGGTAAACTTGTCAAATACAGTTAAAGTAATGAACACAACCAAGTGCAGGCAAAATTAAACCTGCTAATAGATAAACCTGCAGGAATCATTTAGTTAAGAGAGTTAGGTGCTTTACCTTTAGCACAAGGTTAACTTAACCTGCATTACAACTGAACCAGCTTCCTAGTGTCCAAGACAGAAAATACAAAGTTTTGTAAGCCTTAAGTTTTCCCTTCAAGTATAAGGTCAGTGCTGAAAATGAGAAAAATAGTCAGTACAGAAAATGTGCCTAACATGAAGAAAAAAAGCCGTTACGATTCTCTACTTCACAAACTAATGGTGCAACAACTGGTCATTATGTGGCATTAGAGACATGCGGCTGCTGCTCATCGCGAGACTTTGTGTTTAATGGGAGAAGCGAAACAGGTGTTTCCTATTGGTGGTGATGAACAAGCACAGTAGGCTACCGACTTTGTATCAGTCAATCAGTAGGTGGGTCAAAACACCAACGTTTCTTTTTTTTCGCTTTTTTGTAACGAGTAACTAAACCACACATTGAAAATGTATCGGAGTTAAATTATGCAATTAAGTTCGGAAATACAGTTAAGTAAAAGTTATCAACAATTTTCATACTCGAGGAAAGTATGAAGTAGGCCTACTCCAAAATATACTTAAGTAAAGTAGTGAAGTATTTTTACTTCATTACAATACAACACTGGTCAAATTAACAACACCAAAAAAAACTTTTTCACATGGGCAACGCTGGGTGTTGTGGAGTGTTGTGTGAATGGAGCGGCGGTGTTAGATTAAATGTCACAACGGCCTGCCATACCTCGGGTCTGGTCCTCCTCTGCAGGCCTTACGGCTCTCTGCTGCAGAGAGGGGCTTCGTGACGTCACTGGCGGCTCCAGCGGCTCGTTGATTGGAGAAGGGAAAAAAAAAATGGGGAGAAGATTGTGCGGTGAGTAAGATGCACGTTTCTTTCTTCAAAAAAAAAAAAAAGAAACCTCGCGTCCTCCCTTCATCATTCACACCGGTGCAGGTTCTGTAAGCGTCCGTTCACTGACGCCGCCGGTGCGCCTGCTCAGCGCTCTGATTTGCGTGGTCCTGTCCAGCGATGAGCCCCGAGCCGCTGCTAGGACCGGGAGAGAGAATCGCGTACCCGCCAGGTTGTCGCCCTTCCTTTTTTTCCCCCCCCTCTCTGCCTCTCTCCTCTCCCGGGAGAGCGCAGCCGCTGCGATCCGCATGGGTGTGAATGAACCTGCCGCCCGGCCTGCTTATACGTTCTGTCATGACGGCGGCTTTCGCTGCCGCTGTAGCAGCATCAGTTTGGTGATGCCACTCGTCCACACCCACATGATCCGCTGCGTGTGATTGATCTGTGTGCAGTGCAGATATGAGGATCTGGTGATTTTTGTTACCGCTTGATGTGGCGGTGTTTACTGGGAGCCCTGTTAGCTGCTGTCAGTGTGTTCAGAGGGGTCTGCACGGCCTGTGTGTGTGTGTGTGTGTGTGTGTGTGTGTGTGTGTGTGTGTGTGTGTGTGTGTGTGTGTGTGTGTGTGTGTGTGT
>CAEGAF010020652.1:0-50277 GCA_903067075.1 Micropoecilia bifurca | reverse complement strand
GGGTTTGGCCAAAAGTAATTTTGGCACAAAGAAATGACATGGACCATTACTTTAGGAATATTCACATTTAATATGAATATATATTTTCAAATATTTCAGGTTTTTTATGCTTTTTAGGTTCAGAGACTGAACTTAAAAAGTTGTGTCCACATTTTTGTGGACACTAGATTGCGTGCCAGTTTCATAAGGGAACAAACACTGGTTATTGGAGAGGTGATGGAATCTCTAAATCATATTTCACATGAGAGATTTGAGTTTGGTTGTTGCAGAAAAAATGTAGTCTTGTCTTTTTGTAAAATGTATTTGCTGCCACTGTTTCAGTCTTTAAGGCTGAATGGTGGCACAGCAACAAAGTCCTGGGTTCAAACCCCAGCCTGGGGTCTTTCTGCATGGAGCTTGCATCTTCTCTCTGTGCCTGCGTTAGTCTCTCCAGGTACTCCGGTTTCCAAAAGCAGGACTGTTGAGTACAACAATCTCACTAAAATGCACAAAACAAAAAAGAGATAAACCATTTCCACTCCAGCCTTCAGGGGGCGATAATGTACTTGTTTGTAAGTTGTCTATTCTGAAGAAAATAAAAGATGTACATCCGAATGACAGCCCTGGTAGCAGCACTGTCTCCAGATTCATGACTGGAGCATTAAACACAACGGATGTGATTTACTCATCAAGAATTTTTAAAGTAGGCTAACTATGCTTCTCCGTACCAGCTATGCTGCTAACACAGCTGTAGAGCCTAGCATGCAGACTGCTTCCTGGCGCCATCTCACTGAATTATTAAGCTAAGGCCTATGGAGGTGTGATGACTCTCACCATTTGTGGTAGAATCACTATGCTAAGCTGTGTGTGATGATGTACAGCGTGTGTGTGAGTGAAACATGGGACATGATCTCAGGGTGTAGGAATTCTTTACAATCTGGGTCCCTGCTAAGACAGCCAACTGTGCATGGGATAGACGGGTCTTGAACCTGAGTAATTTTCCTTGAAGATACTTGGTATGTCTTACACCTACCAGATCACCTGTTACAATGCAACAGCATCTTGTACCAGTGGCGGAGACAGTAGATGTTCAGATCGTGGCTGTGTGACGAAAAGCTATTTAAACACAAGGAGAATTCCACTGGTCTGGTCTGTTGAACCTGGACGGACATTTGGAAAATCAAAAGGCGGATATTGAGAGAGCAAGGTGTGTGATGTCCGTCTCTGCACCAGTTTGTAGCTACCTGGGGGTCGTTTAGGTCCCACTTGACTTAATAACTTCTGTGTCTGATTTTATTCATTGTTATATTTAGTGTCGATACATGTGTGACACGCGTGTGTCGGACATTTATGAAATTCTAGAACATATCTAACATATATCTGTCAAATAAAGGACTACTTTGTATTTTATGGTCGGGGTGGCCATCCTATTGTATTCCAAATTAATTCTGCATTTCTCTAAAGATTTAAGATCAATTGTGGTGGAACTTTTACTATCTGAATTTGGTGGTTTTTACTTGTACAAATTGGAGAAAAAACAGTCTCATGATAAAAGTAGTATACACAAGCTTACAATTTTACACTTCCTAATTCCATTTTATTTTGAAAAGACCAAAATATTTTCCTCACTTATTATTTTATTGTACTTTACATGACACCAAGAAATTTTCAATGAACAGTTACCAATTTCATTACTTTGGTGTATCGGGGGAAGAAAAACTGCACTTTTATAGTCTTTATTTCCTTGTGGTGAGAACTTGAGTAGGAGTTGCCTTTATCTGCACAGAGTTCCTATTTAACATACATGGAAAATATTCTGCCTTTATAACTGCTTTAAAGACTCTGCTTGTCTATGAAGCAGCTTTGTATTAAAGAGAATTTTTTTAAAATTAATATCTGCTTTGGAAAGTGGTAGGAAAAAAATAGAATCAAAATGAATGAGAACAAAAAGGACAAAAAAAAATTATTAAATATACGGCAGTGCGTATTTTTCATCTCCTGCTTTTTTGTCTTCACAGCTTCTAACTACTGGGTGCATATTTTTTACTCTTTCTGTAATCAGTTTTTTGTCGGTGTGCTGTTTAAATGATAGAGCAAAAGGAGCCAAATAAAATCACCTGATGTGTGAGGTGGGTGGCTCTCTCTCAGATATGCTAAGACACACACACACGCGCACACACACTCTTCAGCCTGTTTGTCTCCGCTCTCTGTTGTCAATTCTGTTTTCCGCTTTAAACCTCTAAAACTCCATCCGCGGCATCCCCCGTACAAACACAGGGAGACTTCAGAGGAAGACGATGAAGTCGAAAGCGGTGTGTCTTCTGAAGAGAATATTGGAGAGTCATTATAAGTCGCTCAACAATCTTTTTTTTTCCCTCCACGAGACTGAACCTCCCCACCAGGGACCGAATGCTTACGCTGCTGCTGGGACGTGTTGAGAAAAGTGGGGCCTCTGGGGAGGAAAACTTTAGGGAGAAAAATGAGATGAAGATGAGCGAGGAGTAGGAGGGAAGAAGGTTAGTGAAGGTGTAGAAATAACAAGATGAAGCTTTAATGATTCCTCTGGGCAAAGTGGGCCACTGCTCTGACAACCTCTGCTGAAGGCAAAGAACCAAAACAGGCAACAAATGGATAGATAGGCTGATGTAGTATTTGAACGTTGCATTAATGGGAACAAATGAATAAATGTTTTAATTGAAAACGTAAATAAAATTGTGTTATTAGCCTGGGCATTGCTTTCCTGTGCAATTCTACTTGGTTCAAATTACTCTTAGAACTCTGGCTGGGCTTTCTCCCGTTAATTCGATTCCTCCAATTGAATTTCTTCCGGGCCAATCAGCGGACAGAAGCTGTGAGCGACGACATCTGCTGTTTTACAGTCAGCTTGTAGTTTTAGCCAGGTCAGCGTGAATGAAGCTGATCAGTCTAAATATTGAACCAACATTAACAGCCGCCTCGTTTAGCTTGGCATTTCTTTCTTAGCAGTGGAGGATGGTTGTTCACAGTTCAGGGAGTTTCCAGTAAGCTTCATTACATATGTGACAGACAAACGTTAGCAACTGGGTACAATTTAAAACTTCAGCAGAGACCTAAACCTTCAGGAATCAGCCTGGAGTAACAGACGCTCTGGGAAAAGAAAAGTGTAGAACAAGGTTCATATCAGGCTAATAACTTACTGAAATGTATTTAAATAATAAAAAAAAGTAAATATGAATACCATCAAACTGTAAGTAATCATTCAACATGAACTGTTTACATTTTCTGTTGTTACAACATAACACCTAAATGCATGTACATTTTTTGGGAGGTGTGGGGGGAAACGGCCTGATGTTAACTGCATTTCCATTGATCATATGATTGCGCAATTTGACATTTCGAAAATAAATTTGCTTAAAGGAAACACGGCGATTTTGAAAAAGCTGGTTTCTGATCAAATGTTTTGGCTCTTTTTGATTGTATCAGAATTGGTTTATTTTGCAAAGCTGAAATGGAAACACTTTTCTATTTATTTGGAATATTGACAAAGTTTTGCAGACATTTGTAGTGGAAACACAGTTAATAATAAGAATTTTTTTTCTTTTGGTATTGATATTATAGTTTAGATCCATCCGCCCAACTTTAATGGAAATCATCTGTGAGCATGAGTGTTAAAGCCTTGCCTCAAATGCTCAGTGGAATGTATGGACTGGGCCATTCCAACACATGAACATGCTCTGATCTAAGCTGTTGTGCTGTAACTCTGACTGCCTGTTTATCTTGGTGAGCTTCACAGATAGATGATTGGAAGTCCAAGAGAAGTTCTTCATGTAGGTCGTGACTGGAAAATAGTGACTCCTACTGAACTGTCACCATTTTCATGTACAATGGAAACAGATGAACACTTGGACACTGAGCTACATTTATTTTTCTTTTGCAAATACCATTGTGCCATTAGTCATTAGCAAATTGAGATTCGACTTGGGGGAGAAAAAAAATCACCAGTGAAAGTCGCTGTCTCTTTGAACGTCATTAAGGCATCATTAAAACAACAATTTATGCAATGGATTAAATTTGGAAAGTTGTCGCACTCAGATTATTAATGAGTAGATTTAGTTTGTGAAGAAAAGCCTCAGAGCAGCTCTTTTTCTTTCTCTTTAACACACACACACACAAACACACACACACACACACACACATGCCTACCGGTTGTGATGGTGAATGCTGATTACTGATGACTTGGCAGCGATCTGTGACAGCAGCTGTGAAATTTGTTGGAGGAAAACAACAGTAAAAACACAAACTAGCTGCATCTGCTGTCCTTTGAATATTGGACAGAAAAAAGTGTGTTGTGTTGATACATATGATTTCTGTTGTTTTCCTGACGTTCAAGTTCAAAGAGTTTCTTTCATCAATGCAGCACCATGAAACCATATAAATGTACATAGAACAATAATATTATATTTTGGCTTGTTGACCCCTCCATCCAAATGCCTCAATCAGTTTTAATGGTACATCCAAAATATATCAGAAGCAGTTGTTAAGTTTTAATCTGTAAGATGTATATAGTGGTATGTATTTAATAAAACTTAAATACAAAATGTATTTATTTATTTTTTTCCTTATTCCTGCTTGGACTTTTTAGATTATTGTTTCTATGTTGCAGCACCTGTAAGCAACAAGACGTAGAATCAAACGACGGCTCCATGATCAAAGTCTTTTCTGTTTCCAGTTTAAATTTGACAACAACTGCACAAACTGACTGTGTTGTAAATGTTTTTTCAGTGTCTCAGTTTGTCTGAGCGTTTCCATTTGGCGATGTCAAATAGAAACTTTGAACTAACTAGATGTATCCATACCACAAGGTTAGAACTCCAGAATGGTTCAACATGCAGGAACCAATGAGGGTTCTCTTCACTTTACACTGCAAAAACACAAAAAGTCTCACCAATAACTCTTCATCAAGTTTCTATTGAACATATCTTATTGCACTTGAAATAAGACAAAAGTGACTTACAAGTAACTTTTCAGCAAGATATGGGAGATTATTTTAAGTCAATAATTCCTGAATATTGATGTAAAAGTTCTAGTTCCTTTGAAAGATTATTTCACTTATAACATGGGGAAAATATATTTTTCTAAGTGAAATAATCTGCCAATGGAACTGGTATTTTCTCATTATTACTAAGGAATAATTGACTGAAAACAGACTTTTACATCTTAGTGATCAGTTACTTGTAAGTTGGTTTCATCTTATTTCAAGTGTAATAATACATTTGTGCCATAAACTAGAGAAAAAATACTTCTTAAGACTTTATGTTGTGGCAGTGTATTCTATATCAAACACTTTTCCCTACATTATCTTAATGGTATATTTGTGTGTTGAATTTTGAGAATGGAGATTTATTGAATATAATTTGGGATAAGGCTGTAACATTACATGTTAAATAAGTGAAGTGTTGCGAATACTTTCCGGATGCACTGTAAAATCAAAATTCTCTGGCAGCATGACAAAAACCATGTTAAGGGTGCATAAACACAGAGAAATGCTCATTTCCCAGTTGTGTGTGATAGAAAACATTGTGCCCAGCTGCTGCTGCAGCCACTCTGCTTCTCACTGTTCCTCTAACTGGTGAGGCTCCTCTTCATCTGAGGAGCTCCAGCTGGACTCCTCCATTCTGCTGGAGCTGCTGGCAACATTCCAGTAGAATCAGATTCTTGTTGTCTTCATATCTCATATTCATAGCAAGTGGTGCCTCACATACTGTATCAGCGTTTTGCTACTATGGACAAATAGGAGAGAAAATAAAAAAGACTAATTGACTGCAGCTTTCCTATTATCACATATCTGAAGAATTTTATCTGGGCAGTTTTTTTTTATAGAAGTTTCCGCTTAACTCCTTTTTTTTTTTACAATTATTTATTTAGAAAGACTTTCAAAACCTATAAAGTTTCCTATGATTTTGCACTTCAGAACTGCTGTTGCTCATCATCTCTGTCATCTCTGCTCAGATCTTTCGTTACGCCTAAGTCAGAGGAGTCCAAGCTTTTTTGTTAAGAGGGCCAAACCAGTAAAGCTGAATGTTCTGGAGGACCATAAAACATGTACTTAATTTTTTTAAAATGAGTTTTTGCTTTCTTTTAAAGCAAATATGCAATATTAAATGAAATGAACTAAGGTGTCTGTTTCTCTAAATCATGTTGATGTGAAATTGCACATACAATTTCCGAAACTTTGGGGATGATTGTTTTCTACTTGTGTCCAGAAAAAAAAAATCTTGTGTCATGAGAATTAAAAACTGCAAGCTGCTCTGTGGTCAGACGCTGCCAGGCGGAGAGATCCACATCATATTTAGTCTGACCTTTTTAGTCTTTTCTGGACTTGGTGTCATGTAGTGTTGGTGGATTACACTTTTTCTGTGTAAATGCTAAACATGTTTCAAAATAAACAGGCCTGGTTTAGAGTCAGACTATTCAGGCCATTTTTCCATGAAAATCCCCTTTTTGTAAGGAAATGTGTAGTTTTAACTGAAGTGTCCCATTTTACAAGAAATGGAAAATATGCTAATTATAGGAAGTGTTATTTAAAAATTCCTGTTCTAAAAATTGTGCATTAGTAAATGAGCATTTAGTAAATGTAGCATTTAGTTTAAGAGTCTATGTAACGTCACTGTGTGTGTGTGTGCGTGTGTGTGTGCGTGCGTGTGCATGCGTGTGTGTGTGTCTCAGAGTAGTCTGTAAAATATTTAGAATATTACTGTATTTTAAAAATAAAGCCAAAATTCCATAGGGTGTGTAGAGCCTCAGTTTTACTCTTAAATTTCCAAATGATTGGCAACATTTTCAATTTTAACATATTTCATAAATCTGGCTAAAAGCTAAGAAGAATTGACCAACTTTGCTGGACTCCGTTCAGCCTTCCTATTGTCTACTGGAAATCTTCATCTCACTTGCAACCTGAATGAACCTCAGATATCTAACGTCCTAGTAAATACCTTCCTGCATCTCTTTTCCTGACCTCATTGTGTTTATCGATCGGAAAAAAGATTCTCCTTTTCTAACATGTTGGTTATCAGTGAGAACCAATCAACCCACAGAAGAATGCCCAGTTCTGATTCAGCAGTGGTCATCTAAGTTCTTCTCCATTTACTTTCTTGTTTGTAGTATTGCTTTGAAAGTCAGCAGAATTAAACAGGCTAAAATTTGTTTTTTTGTAACCTGACATCAGAAACTAAAGCATATTTGAAGGAGAGCATCTTTACTTTAGCTTACATTAACACAGAGCAGAATCAAACAGACGTTAATAAGCTAGTAGTGAGCAGATGAATAATACAACACAATATAATGAATATTCCAACAGATACTAGAGGTTATCTAATATAACATTTAATAAGTTAATGTAGGATCCTCGATCCTGTCAAAGAAGAACAGGTGAATCTGAGCCATTCGGTGTATAAAGTTTTAATTCAGTACTGAGTGCTGAACAAGACTTTAGCTGGAGGCAAGTTGACGTCTGTGCTTGGTTTCCCCCCGCAGGTAATGCTGCATATCCTGTTTAGTGAGTCAGCAATTTGATCATATTTAGCAATGACTGCTGACATCTGGTGTGGTTTCTCTTACCAAGAAAAATACTGTGATTTGACCGCAAATGATAAAAGGCTAGTTTGGATTGATCAGCTGAATGCATCAGCTGGTTGTTCAGTAAAATATTGTTTAAGTAGTTATTGTTTCCAGACCAATAACTATCGTTCAGTTTGGATCTCACCAAACTGAACGATTCCTTGAATGTACAGACCAGGCAGTAATCAGGCCTCAGAGTGACTGTTGGAAGTCATCTGAGCCCAAAAAACCACATCTGGTTGATTATTAGTTCATTTTTTAACATGAGTGGTGGTTTTACTTTCAATGGGATAACATTTTCTTTGATAAATTAAATTATAATTGTGACACAGATTTTTGTATTTCATAAACCTATCATTGTCTCAGTTTTTTGTTAGTTACCTTACTTCTGTATTTGTACTATTTTGTTTAGCTTTACATCATGTTATAATGCTATTCCCTCCTTAAAAACATACCTGGAGTGTTTGCATCATGCTTTCATGCATGTTTGAGAAATCCTTTAATCTCCCATAGCAACCGTTCAGCTGTGAAAAACACCTGGTTGGACTTAGCTCACCGTAGAGCCAGGTCCAACCAGGACAGAGCTCAGAGCTGCAGCTTCCAAGCTTCTTCTTTGCAAAGCTCTCTTCACCCACTCAGCCCCTTCAGACTAGCTAGCAGCAAATAGCAAACACTTGATGGAACTACTCATCTGTTGGCCTCAATAGACCAGGAGATAAAAACATTTTTGAAGGGTTAACAGAGGAGCTATGATGACTTCCTGAAGGCAGAGTTTCAGAAAGCAGGAGTTTTTAAAGAGGCCCAATTTCAAGGTGTTAATTTACAAAGTCAAATGTAGTTTTAGTTGTATTTGATATAAAACATTTTTATAACAGCTGAAGATGAGATAGTTACTTGATTGTGCTATAAAATGGAACTTTGTGGCTGGAAAACGCATAACACTGCCCCTGTAAATTCTTATTTCTGTTTTCATGTTTAGTCTTAATTCAGTAGATGTTTTGATCAATGTGTATTAATTTCTGTATTTTTTGAATCATTTCCCTTCATCCGTTAGGTTCAGGTCCCCAGTCATCTCTCCTGCTGTTCTCCACTGCTTTGCTGGTTTTTGTCAGCTCTTCTCATGCCTGTCCCTAGTCTCTTTATTAAATCATCACCTTTGAAATAAGACTCTCATTCCTGTGTTTGTGGTGAAGTCGGGCTCCATCGCAACTCATGACAAAGTGTGACCAAAAGAAGTAAAACCAAGTGAAAGTTGTTGATTGGCCAGATGCTGGAAGGATTTAACTATCTTTTGTATGACTTTTGTTTCCCTTTTACTTGTTAAATTTTAGGTTTTAGATGATCTTTTAGTTCATTACCAAAATAGATGCACACACCATGAACAGGAATTACTCTGTTATGCTATGTGAGCTGGTTCAGAAATGGTTCTCACAGATTCTCACACGGCTCCGTCTCTGACGCTCATGCTGTGTGCACATCTGAGGAGATTGATTCACTAAACAAAACAAAGCGGAGCAGCAAATTGTGTGTATGTGGATGTTGACTCAGCAGTGATAATATTAAATGTAGAAATTCGATCCACAGTAGAATAAATATTTGAAAACAGAGCAGAAAGCCTCGATTTGATTAAGTTACGCGTTTCTCACATTCTGCGCCTGATCTTTGTGCTTTCTCCAATATAAACTGATTTACACCACAAACTAATGCAGAAGAAGCCCAAACAGTTCAGTCGCAAGTTACCAGGAGAAAAAGAAAATAACTAAATGTAGTATACACTTGAAGATAAAACGATGAAATCGCTCTCTTACTGGCGATCCACTCTTTGTGCTGTAATGTGCGTTGCTCTGTTCTGTCGCTGTAACACTTTAAGCTTTCATGCATGTTGCTCTATGGGAGTCCCTGCTGTGCAGTCAGACTTTCAGATAAACCTCCACCAAATGCACCGTCTTCTCTGGGTAAAAAGCCTCTCATGAAAACTAAAAAGTGCAATTTCTCATCAAAATACTTGAGGGTTTTTTGTCATAAAAATAAATGTGCAATTGAAACTACACCTTTTCCTTCTAATTGTGGCTATAGAGGCTGAGCAGGATGACTCTATTCTTTCGTGACCAGTTATGGGGTTAAAGGAGTGTCCAAACTTTTTGTCACAGGGGCCAAAATTGTCAAGTCAACAGAGGGCATAGAGAGAGAAAGGAAAAGTGAAATTTAAGCAAGTAAAGTAGCCCCATTTTTTATTATTATTATTTTTTTTTTTGCAGGGTTCCAGGGGCTCATTGTAGACCTAATGTAGCTTGAGAATGATTTTGCACATTTACTGTGTTAAAAGCAAGGCATCTAGTTTTTAAATTATTTTAGGCTTGATTGAACAAATTTGCTCTTTGTTATAGAAACAGGTTTTGGGATACTGACTTTTAAAATGCTTGCTAAAAGTTAGCCGAGTTTAATTAATGAAATAAAAGCTGGTTTGGCTGCAGCAAAGTCAGCTTGTTCTTGTTGGGAGCTGCTAATTTTAGCTTGGCTTGAAGTGGCTTTGGAGCAGGAGCTACACTCCTGATCTGAACTGTCTCTGTATTTATGAAATACTTTATACAGCTTCCAGTGAAACCAGAACATTTTCATTGCGATCATTTACATGACACCATTTCTGTCACACCGACACTTTGGAAATCAGGTTTTAGAGCGAAACATTTCTGTAATTCCCAAACGCAGAACGCACGACTGTAGGGTTTGACCACAAAAAGTGGTAGCTAGCATTGTGCTGGGTTGTGTTGCTTAACCTGTTGAGCTTCACACAACTTCTCATTAGACATATATATATATATATATATATATGTCTCATTAGACATATATATGTCTAATGAGAACCAAACATTCATGTAACATATATGTATATATATATATATATATATACATATATGTTACATGAATGTTTGGTTAATCAGTTTTCCAAACAAGATGGAAGTTAAGGGTCAAAAGCTAATTTACATTTAAACTACATCTTAAAATCACATCTCAGCAGGGAAGTCTAAACGTGGAGCTTTCCCTCAATCAGCATCCGGCAATACCGGTAGTTTCCAGGCATGGCTTTCGTGTAAACGTAACCTGAATGTGGACAGAAACTCTGGAGGTCCAGCTGTTTTTGTAGGCCTGAGTCTTGATGGTAAACAGGTTGTTCTTCCCAATTTCCTTTCATCTCCTGCATTGACTTGCAGACCTTGGCTAAGTGGTGACACACTCCAACAATGTGTTCTGGCTCTTGTCTTGTCTTGTTGACAATGAGAAGCTGTAACCAGTCATCAACACCAGCAAGATGACACATAAAGTACTGGGCATCTAAAGTGTGTCCTGCACTGCAGGCTCACTCGCATCACGTTGACAGTCCTTTACCTCTTAGCACCTGATTAACACTTTAAAATAAACAAGAAATTTTCTTAATTCTCTTTTTTTTTACGTCATGTTTAATTTAGGGCATCACACACACTTAAAGACACCGAAAAACCACAGTATCAACCATGATCATCAGCAACATGCTGCAACAGCGAGGACGGCACGGCACCTCCACTGTAGAAAACAATTACTTTCACTTAGTATGTTTTCTTGCTGCTTTCAACCCCCCCTCAACAAAAAGAAAGGAGGTTTGAGGTTTTAATTTTCTTCCCAGATAGTAATTTATGTCGCCTTGCTCTCATAGTTGGAGAGTCTGGAATTGCAGTAAGTGCTGTGAAGCAAATGCAAAATCAGAAACTTGACAGGTTACAATGCCGTGGTGTCTGTGTGGGGAACAGGAAGGTTCTGGTGCTGGATGGAGCCCTACTTATCTCCCTGACAGCTTTTATCGTCTCCGCTGGTCACGGCGCCCAAGAACTTTGTTAGAGCACAGAGGTGTTGATGAGATAATTACACAGCTGTCATTGTGCCTGTCTGGCTCAATACCCGTTCTTCAATGTCTGCGTGTGTGTGTGTGTGTGTGTGTGTGTGTGTGTGTGTGTGTGTGTGTGTGTGTGTGTGTGTGTGTGTGTGAACGTGTCACAGGTCAGCCACAATATTAAAACCACCTGCCTCATTTCTCCACTGCAGCTCAGTGAGATAAAGCAGGTAGAGATGATGGCAGCAGATTCTTTAAGCCGTGTAAGGCGGAGTCTTGATGCTATCGAACAGGATGTACGATTAGGTATTATCAAAGTGATATTTAGGGAAATTGCATTCAAGTCAACACCTTTGTGACTTGACACGCTGTTGAAGGTATTCATCGCAGTCCGCTGCTGAAAAGGTCCCTCATACCCGTCAGCCTCGTGGCCTTTAGGGGTTTGTTGTACTTAATGTTATTAAAATAGAAACTGAATTCATCCAAGGCTTCCAATTGAAGCATTTCTTTGCTATGTTTTATTATTAGTTTTTTTTTTAAGTTCACTTCATTTGGCATTCAGGTTTTTGTGTTAAAGCACAAGGCTTAAAGAAGACTAAACTTACGTATTTGCAAACAATGGAAAATTCTGAAATGTGAAACTGTGTTTCTTAAAACATATTTTAGTGTGAAATGATTCAGTCCAGGTTTGATCATTGTAAGTGCTTTAGGTTTTTGTTGGGGTTCCTGAGGATTTGTTCTTTATAGGACAAGTGAAGAAGTATTTGAACATTTTTATCAACCTCAACTGTTTTGTTTTTTTGTTTTTTTTCAGGATGCTTCTGTTAACACTGAGCAGGTTCTCCTCCTCCTGCTGTCTGTCATGCAGATCTCACTGCATGACAGACGGCTCACAATATGACTAAAACAGTAAAAAACAATCCTGGACTTTTGTGGTTCCTTTTATCTCAGAACTAGGTCTGTAGCAATAGGCAATAAATCAGTTAATCGTATGATAACTTAAAATGAACACAATTATTTCATGATTTATTGTTTTCTCTTGCTATCAAAAACTGGATGACAAAAGTGTTCAGTCTGGTGTTATTGTCTCAATTATCTCTTTTTTTCCAGTTTCTGTTTTATTTATTCATTTATTGTGGATATTTAAAATGTCTTCCAGCTTCAGTGTTAAATGTTCATTAGGATTTATTGGTATTTGAAAATGTTTTCCTTGCATTATTATGTCATTACCATTACATGACTTGAAAATGGTCTCAAAACCTCTGGGACAATTTGTTGTTGTGACAAGCCCACTCAGAAAATTATTGTTGAAAAGATTCAAACTTTACTTGTTCAAATTGTTAAAGGCTTGATGGGAGTGTTACTTTTCCCCCACATCAGTAGAGAGATTGTAGGTTTTTTCCTATAAAATTGAAGGATTTAATCAATGTGTCTGAATAAATGTGCAGTCTGTACAACACTTCAGTATTCATTATATATGTCTGGGTTTAAAAGTTGCATTTCCAAACATAACAGAATTCCTATCATTTAATTTAAAGTTATCAGAAAGTATGAACTTTTATTGACTGAAATAAAAAGTAATTTTTTTCCTCATCTTAACCATGCAAAAATGTCCAGCAGCCTTCAGCCTCAAAGCTCTAACCTTAGATCATGATCCATACCTTGGTCACTTTCAGGGTTTATGTTTTTCCTGCTTTTGTCTGATTTGGGTCTAATTTTGATTTTGACATCTGGGGAAATTATCCATTTTAAGGAAGCTATGCTGGTGAGATATAGAAGTTTGAATTACTCAGAGATCATTTAAGGAAAGTTGTCCTGTATGTTTATGTCATCTGAAAGGTCCATCCAGATGATGCCATTTTATTTTGCTCTTCCTGGTCCATTTGCCCTTTTTAGTCCCCAGATTTCCTCTTCAAATGAAGCTCGTCCCACTGTCCACATTTGACCTGTGCATAGCACAAGTACTCTGCTGCACTTCTCCCTTTGTTCTCTGCTTGGCAAAGAAGGGTTTTATGGATGCATGTGTTGAGAGAAACAGCAGAAAAAACAAAAAAAAACACACTTACTGTAACTGGGTTCCTATTGTTTTGGTGTTGAAGAGCCAGTCAATAGACTGTAAATGTTACAAATGATAGTATTTTGTGAGGGACACTTCAACTGGATGAAAAGTATTGCGACATTTTGATGGAGAGATCTTGTTAAACTTCTACATAGATTCAACCATATCAGCGTTTCTTCAACAGAGATACAGTTGAAATAGAGACCAGTGTGGAAAACACCATGAAAACAGACTCACCGAATATATAAAATATGGGAAACGCAAACCTGCTCTGAATGTGTTTTCATCAACACTGGGATGTCTAAACCATCAGGTTCATCCATCCATCCATCCATCCATCCATTTTTTTTTTACATCCGTTTGAGGCGGGGTCACCCTGGACAGGTCGCCAGTCTGTCGCAGCATCAGGTTTTTGAGTTTTACCATTAATGTTCACTTCCTGCCTAAAGCACATCAAGGTTATAGACTCATATTTTTAAAGTATCATTCAGAAAACTGGCATAATGCACATTATTACCACCATATACTGTGTTCTGTCTTTCAGTTATGTACATAACTACGCTGAATGCATGTGTGTTAGAGCAGTGTGTGATTTTGCCTGGGACTCAAAGATGGAAGGAAGAAAATGCAAAAATGAAAACAATTCAATCTTATAAATCTTAAAAATGTTGAATTATTATTATTATTTATTTATTTTTTTATCGTAAAGTCAAACTATCATAAAGACTATTCAGGCGACTCTGCCAGTCGCCTGAAATGGCTGTTAATTTTTTGCTTTAGGTATAAAGGATACTATGTTATCTGGCAAAATGGAAAAATTGTCTGGCAATAAATTGACCTAATTTGTTTATTTATTTGGTTTATTTATTTATTTTAGATACACATCTAAAATCTTTTTCTTTTTTTTTTTTTTGTTTTGTTATATGCTGCAGCTCTAAGCAGATGTTCGGTGTAATAGTCTGGTTGAGTTTGAGTGGCGCTTTGTCTGCGAAATATCACTACCAGTGATAGTATCACCAGTGATAGTATCACTATCACTAGCAGTGGTCCAGGAGCGAGAGCAGAACCAGCGTCTTCCACTGCCAGCTCAAAGACTTGAATTATTTTTCAGGTTATTTCTGACCATCATGCTAATCCTGGTGAATGTTGTTAGCTGTGCGCTACTTTACCTGCTATCTGGCCACTCAGGATATCATTTTTTTCTTTGCAGAGCCTTGATGTAGCCAAACTCTGTCAAGTGTGTGTCTTTTAAATGCCTTATAAGACTCGTTGTGTTGTGTTGCATTTTGACCTGCTTCACCCCGAGGTAATTTTCCGCCACAACATGCAAACGTCTCCATTCACTCTGAGCGTTGAAGTTCCACAGGACAAGATTTGTTGCCGTGCGGTTACGCAGTGTGAAGGAAAGAGGAGATGAGCTGCACACGAAGTAAGATAAATGGAATCGGTTTGTGTTATCGGCAGCAAGAGACAGAGATCAGCAATACACTTTTTCACGGAAATCGGCCGATTATGATTGGTGGCCGATCGATCGGCACACTTACTAAACAGATGTAATGATTATTGAATAGCAAATCAAAGTGAGGAGAAAACATTCTACAAGCTGATGTTTCTTTACATTACCTGTGGGTTTGAAAATGGGGTCCCTGCCCAGAAGCTAATGCTGTTTAGCATGGAAAAGTTTGCGACCCTCTGTGTTAGAGCATGTGCTTAGACCCTTGATGTAGAGCAATCACGTCACTTCTAACTTTGAAATATATGACCTTGTCCTCTTAGGGGGGAAATGAGGCTTTGAGCATCTGCTGCTCTAGTCTGCCATTTCCTTAGGTCGTAGTTCTGCTTTCTGTGTGTGTGTGTAAGTGTGTGTGTGCACCTTTGAAATGGTTGTGTTCAGTTGCATGGAGTCAGTGAGAGCGCTCCAGGCAAACTCTGCTTTGTCAAAGACAGCCAATAAGTCTTCTATGTTGAGCTTGGAAACTCTGCCTCTGCCATGTCCACTATCATAAACTGAGGCTGTGTGTGTGTGTGGTAGATGTGTATGTGTGTGTGTGTGTATAGATGTGTATGCGTGTGTGTATGCGTGTACATGACGACTTCTGCAAAGTGTTGGGGAGCCCTGCTGATTTGATTCATGCCAGCAACACCAATGTCAGGCCCCAGGCATGCAAACAGAACTCTATAACCTGCTGGCCAAAGTAAGTTTCCATGATGAAGGGATGAAAAAAGTAATGGAGGACGAACGTTGACCACTGCCCTGGGAAATATGCGGCCTGTCTCTCAGCGAGCAGGGACCAGCTCTCAAGTTGGTGGACAGATTTTTCATTTAGCTCCCTCCAACCTGTGGAGTTCGGGGTGAGGGTGGGAGAGAGAAATTGCTGGAGATGGTGGAAGGGCAGGAAGGGACAGTCTTGGGGGCTTATGTTTTTGATATGAAAAGAAAGTTGCAGAAAAGGAACAAACTCAATTTCAAGCTCCTGTTCCTCAAGGAAATGCACTTGGGCTGCTATGCTAACCTTCACCTGGAAGCAATGGCTGGAACCTTCTGTTTTAGCTGTGTGAAAATGATTATTGATGATGGCCACGCTAAAGTGTTGTTGAATGTTTTTCAAGATACAACTGTAAATTTTATTGATATATTGTGATTTGGAGTTGGAGAGCAAATAGAGCTTGTCTGGGAAGTGCCAGATGAGCAACAGTTGGTTTTTATGTGCCACTGTTTTTGCTAAAACTCTGAGAAGTGTTAAATTGTTCTGGCTGCATGTATGATGCAATGGGTGTCTTGCAACTCTGTATGTCATATGCATATTGAGAAGAACTGTCAGGAGTTGAGTTGAGAGAATTTTATACATTTAGATAAGATCCATACTAAGATGTGTTATTCAAAATTAATTTGTTTCCATATCTTAGTGTGGACTAAACCTCTACGTACAATATTAAAACATGTTTTACAATAGAATAACAATTTTCTTGTCCCTTTGTGGAAATCAGTCTCATTGCGGTTACTGACATTATTGAATTTGAAGGTACATAGATCCACAATGAGAATAAATGCTTCTTCTAGGTGTCCACTGTTAAAGAATCCAGGGAATTAACATTGTTAGTGTGTTTTCACACCAACAAAGAGAAACACTCTCTCTTATAATAAGAGTGTGTTTCTTGTAATAAAAACACACTCTTACTGCAGTGTTTCCACACTAACAAAGCACAAAGCTGGTAGGCTCAGTTTGACTGGAATCTTGTAACGTGCCACATTTTCAGCTGGCGTGGTTCTCTTTCACACTGCACTGTGTCAAATGGACCAAACCTTTTGAAAATCTGTTCACTCCCCTCGCCTATGGAGGCGCTGCGCCAAGAAGCACTGAAGGAAACACCAAAACCTCTGAAGAAGACACTGAGCGCAACTTTCTTCTTCACGAAACATAAACAGAAATGGAGTGGTATCAGATTTGAGCAGTCATAGGATTTTTCTTTTGTCTTTAGAAATGGATCACAAGCCATTTCTCTCACTAGCACTAAACTCCCATGTTTATTTTGGTTGTATATTTACCCAGAATGCCCGGCAGTTTGGTCTGCTTTCTGTTCTTGAAGCGGTCTATAGTGAGCTTGGCGTTCATTCAAACCACACCAGAGTTCATTTTAACCAAACCGAGACCAAGATTTGTAGGCGGACCAGAGTTTGTTGTTTTGGTCCACATCAGAGTTCAATTATGCAATTGCTCCCTAAATGAACCAGACTTTCTAGGCAAACAGACTAGAGTTTGATTAAAATGGACTAAACAGACCTGGTGTGAACCACCATAAATTCTAGGTGGTTTCCTGGATGGCTTGTTTACAAATTGGTCTTTAACAATTCAAATACTAACTTATTTATAATGGTGTTTTACTTTGACTGGAATATTTGGGTTATGCGTTCCATTTTTGGTTCAAGATGCTGTTACATTCTGAATCTCGTACTGCAAGCAAAGTAGCAGCTCTTTTAATTCATCCAGCTATGTTGGAAAAATGACATTTTGTGATATAGAGCTTTCCATAAACGCTTGGAAGTCATTACAGTCACTGCATTCTAATGGATACAATGCATCCGCTACATGACATGCATATTCCTTTCCCACTCCCTTTTCACCCATTCTGAATGCGGCATAATTACCCAAAAGACAGAAATTACATTAAAAAGCTGAAAAATGTTCTCATGTACTTGTAGTGGGATTTCTGATATGTCATTAAACAACAGTTTAGATTGCATGTTTACATTCCAGTGTGACAAAATGTGTTATGTGTTATTTTTTTCTGATTATTTTTTTTTTCTCTATTTGATTAATCACAAACACTTGAGATTACCATTTTTCACTGGTATTAGCTTCAGACTCTTTACACACACCTCTGTACACCTCTGTTCCTGACATGTTTTGAGATCCGGAGAGCTACTGGAACAGTCCCTCAATAATTACAGTACAGGTCAGCAAGTTTCTCCTTGCTCATTAAAAAAAAGACTATTAAAACTACGTGAGTCATTGCACCACTTTCATTAAGCCATCATGGTAGACCGTCAAACCCGCTGAGAGAGGTGTGAGAGGTGGAATCCATTTGTGACCTTGGGCAGAGAGCAAGAGGTTGCTGCTTCTCAGTTTAAGACGATGGAGCATGAACACAGTGGGGAAGGTAAAGACAGAGAGAAGACACACCTACTGGGGATGAGAGTTTGGTGGCACTGCCATCTGTTTGTGTTCTGACCCGCTGCCCCACTCAGCAATCAGATACTGAAATTAGTGAAGGTGACACACCAACTAATTGCAACACTTGAATGACTTGAAGATCTTGAAGCGTCCATAATTTTCATGAAGAACACACTCCTGTTGTGTTAGTCAAAAATCTGAAGTGGCTCTGGGGCACAGGAGAGTGTTCTGTTCCCATTATGACGGATTTCTCTCATATAATTTACTTTGATGATTTCTGTCCATTCTTGACCTCGCTTTACGCTACAAACTCTTCTGACTAAGGTGTCAAAGTTTTTCTCCCAAAAATCAGCAACTGTCAGACTTTAGTTTTAGACTGACTTACACAGTCTCTCTGTGGTTGATGAATGTGGTTTATTTATCATTTTCATCTGTTTACCCTTGTGGAATTGCAAAAAAGGTTATTGGTTAAGAGGTCCAACTGTGTTATGTGGATCTAGGGAAACTCATGAGCATGTCCTTTTGGGGGTTACTGCAGACCTTCTTGGGTTGATTTTATAGGCTACCTTGGCTTTTGGATACTAAAAACTTGAGCTGTCTCTGTATTCTGAGCATAAAGTAAATTTTTTTCTAATGGCTTATAGTGTTAGAGCTACTGACTTGTGTTGCAAGGGTTGATAATGTCTAATTTAGCTTGATTCTATTAAGGCCTTGGTTCATATGGCAAGATTTTGAAATTTTAAAATCCTGAGAGACAACACACGAGGATAACAAAATCTTAGGTATTGTAGGTTTGATCGTAGAGTGTGTGGTGTCCAGCCACACACCAACCAATTTCACTCACACACAATCAGATGCAAAACCTCTCAAGACTAAACGTGAGTTCAGAGTAAACAAACATGGCAGACCGGCAGCAATCAATGGCAATAGTTAGTGGCGTATATTTAACAGATAAGAAACGTTACAAAGATGTCGTCATTTTTCCTTGGGGAATACCTGACGCTGTGATACCAAACCAAGACAATCCAACATGATGAATCTCTCCAATTTTAGATCAGAGGGATCTCGATGTCCTTTTGAGCAGAACGCATCACTTTTACCACATAACTCTTTAATTTATCTTGAGATATCTGAGCCAAAATTGAGACAAAACTCTTCTAGTGTTAGTGTTTAGCAGGATTTCCTGCTCTTCAGGGCTGACATGAAAGATTGCTTTTAGTTTGAGTTCCCTAGGGTCTCATCTTCATTTTTTTGTAGGTGAGTCTGAGACCATGGTTCTCAACCACAGAAGGTAGTTTGGTTATGTTGCATCGTGGGCCAAATGACGGAATTGAAGAATTTTGCCATGTTGTTCTCTTGTTTTTGTAGGAGGGTTATGGCAGGAGGACAAGGTGGATCGTCGTACTTGGGCACATAGTTTCGTTTTCGCTCTTGCAATCTATTATGGTGAGGGGAAAAACTGAGCCAAAACTCAAGCATCTCAATTTACCAGTCTGTCTTTGTTTAAACTGTCATGGTCTTAACAGATCATGCTCCCACATTATCTGGGTTCAAAAGACATCAACCAACACAGGATTAAATGATTTGCGGGTTCCATGGTGTTTGTTGTCATGATTCTATAGAGTACAATAAATGTATTGTTTCATAGGTGGATGTCTGAATCTAGGTCTTGGACATTATTTTGTATTGGACAAGCAGAATGACAGACAGTGAACTAAATAGCTATGAGCGGAGTGTTTCAAATGTACACACAAAAAGGCACTGAAGTATGAGAAAGAGAAAAAAAATAACTCACAAAATTGCTGAACCAATAAAATTTAAATCACTTGGAGTTTCATGTGTATCTCTGGCATTTGTGAGCTGACAGGTTCTTAAAGCAAGTATTTATAGGGTCTCCTCTCTCATCCCTCTCTACCTGCTTTTTTCCCCTGAGGTCAGCTACTGTGCTGGCCTCTTTGTTGTCCGTGTCATCTCAGGATTCTGTTTCTACACCAAACCATATCAGACCCAAATGTTTTATTTTTATATGTGCAAATTATATTGTTTCTAAAATGTGACTACAGATTGGATAAATGCTGGTTAATAACTGAAACAATCTGTACTCTCTTTGTTTTCTCTTGTTCATAGAAAGGACAGCTGCTTCTGTCTTTCTGTGTGTCTGCTCTTTTCTTTCAACCCTTGGTCAGTCGCTCATACTGGGCCTGGTTCTGCTGGAAGTTTCTTCCTGTGGAGTCGCTGTGTTTTGCTGCTGCCGCATGCTTGGTCTAAAAGTGGGATTACAGTGAAAAACTCAATGCAATTGACTTTGCCTAGTTTGATATCAAACTTTTGACCAGTTGGCAATATGAACGACTGATTTTTTTAAAATTATAACTATGATCAAAACCAAACGTCCACCCATCCAGGTCACTGGTCCATCTCAGGGCAACGCAGAGATATAAAACCATACGCTCACTCAGTGTTAAACTAATTTTGATCTTCGCTAAATTAACACCAACATTCAATAGTTGAATGTGTTTTAGTAAAAACTTTCAAAAGGTTATATTATTGGTAGATTATTCCGAAGTTAGAATTAGAATTGAATTGTCATCTTTTTTCATCTGATGAATTCTCCGTTTGCTTTGTTCGCATAAACTAGTTAATGACATGGCTGGATGGTCAAAAAACATACATGAATTAGGAATGTATTCATGAGGAAGCAAAATGAATCTATTTGTGATATGAAATTGTTTAGGTATCTGCAGTTTTATCTAACTTTTGCATCTTTGATGTGAGACATGCATCATAACTCTAAGCTAGAAAATGCCAGGCACAACAAATCCAGGCATAAACAATTTCTGAAAAGTATAATTCTGGAAATTATGAAACAAGTCTGTCAGTAAATCTCATCACTCCTGATTCCCACTACACATCCAGACAGACTTCTCTACAGAAGTTGCAGTCAGTACGCTACAAAACGCTGTTGCTATTAGTTGTGCTTTTTCATTAGCTCCTTTCATCTTGCTGCGATTGCTAGGGAGAAACAACCTCAATAAGTAAAAACATTAAGATTTGGGTTCTTCGGGGACGAAGCAGGACTTATACACTGTAATGTATAGTTTTGTTGTTCTACCTTGTTGAAAAATGACATTCCTGTGAGAAAGGCAGGTTGTGGTAAAACAGGTATTTTCTGTGACTTAACTCAGTCATATTTAAATGTGACAGAATTTCTTGACTTGTTACTGTAAACAAATATCTATGCTACCTTACAAGTTGTTATAAAACTGCTGTACATATCAAACATGATTTAAGAGATTAGACATCATAATTTGACACCTTTAAAATGGGGTAGTGTCTCTTTAATAAGTTCCTGCTCTTTTTGACACTCCACCTTCAACATGTTGCCTCAGCACTTCACCATTAAACCTTTATCATGTTACTAGAGTTACACTGAGAAGTAGCTGGTATGATGAACTCAGATGTGCAGCTCCACCAGGTGTTTGCTAATTGCTGCTTCTGCTAGCCTTCCAGCTAGTCTGGTAGACGCATTAAGCATGACTTTTCCTACAAAACGTTGAGTTGACACAAGGCCAGACAGAGAAATTACATGTACTTACACACCAACACGAGCTGTTCTGTGTATGTTGTCATCTGGATCTTTGCATCACCAGCAGACTAATGGCAGGGATTGCTTGCAGATTTGTGCATTTATTATACAAAGCAGAACTTGTCTTAACTGTGTGGTGACGCATCTGCAACGGTACTCAGACTATCTGTATGCACCCTCCTTGCCTGTTCTGTCCACTGCACTTTCACACACTCACAACCAGCAGAGTGGAGATGATTTTGACCGGACACCACAAATTGTAGTTTTGACGACAGGAAGATGTGTTGTTCTAAATAAGGAAAATGAGCTTTGTGCACTGAGCCCCACTCATTATTCAGATCTATGAAAGCCCTAATCAGTTTGATCTTCTCTGTAACATTCTTAAGTTTGTGTGGTGCCAATATGAGCGAAAAATCGTCTTAAGAAAATTCTTATAACAAAAAATTCATAGTGAAAATGTCAAGATTATATGTTAATGTACTTTGAGTGGAATCAGCACATTTCATCTGGGAGCTAAACCTATGTGACTGTAAGTGGGGATCTTTTAAGGAGGCTGTAGAAATAGAATCAATTATTGCCATCACAAGATCTTTTTAATATCGAAGTCCTAGTGTTGATGGCACCGAGGAAGGGGTTTGGTGACGGATGCTATATATAAGCTTTTTCAAAAAATTTTCACAGAAAGCATAATTAGGCACTCACTACATACTGTATAATCATACAGCACTACTCACCCTACCAGTCATACATCTATGAGCCACCATGTTAGTGAGCTGTGTTGGAAAGCCTGGATCAGGGATGTCAGACCTCAAACCTTGGTTCTCGAGGGTCAGAGGACCAGAGTTTGGGACAAGTCAAAGAATCTTGCAACATTTTGACTTGTCCAAGTCCAACACACTTGAATTAACCCTTGTGTTTAGAAATAGGGTCCAACCGACCCCACACACGTAAAACTTGTATCATTTGCCTCAATCCTCTACGTTTGCCTCAGTCCTCACACGTACTAAGAACTGAGTTAGTTCCTTATGTACTCAACAAATGATGACCTTCAAGGACTGGGGTTTGAGATCTGTGCCATGTGTACTGTAGGTTTGTCCTGCTAAATTCTCAATCATATTCATTTTATTATCCAGTTATCATATACCCAATGGTAATCAAAGACCAACTTTGATTACCCCCATTTGGCTCCTGGTGTCAGAGACTATGATGATCTCTGAATTAAATGAATTTAATTTTTAAGTTTCAGGGCATTAGTGCTCTAGAACTCCACTTCAATCCTCAGCGGTCCATGTCCTGCAGCTTATAGATGTTAAAGCTAAATCGCTTGCTTAGCATGCAGTCGAGCTCAGCTACCGAGTTAATCATTTGAGTCAGGTGTGTTGGAGCAGAGACGCCACTAAAAGTTAGAGGAACCTTGGAGAATTGGGGCTTGAGACCCCTGATGTAAACTCAGCTTATGCTAAAATCCCAAGAAATGTCAGCGGAATCAAAACAGCTTGGAAATTGTTTCTAATATTCCTGCTCAACAGAGAGAGACTCAGTAAATGATCATCCTTTTATTTGATAACTCTAGCATGTTCTGTGTAACTTGACAAAACATTGTCCATAATTTTAGCTAAAAACAAGCCCTACTGAAGCAGAGGTTTCTTATTTCCATTCTCCACCTACATGTCTTTTCTTCTGCTTAATAAATGTTTTGCTGCCTGGGAGCTCTTAAGGGCAAACGAGGTCAAGGTGACATCCGGCTCGGAGTTGCTGTGACGACCATCCCTGGCTCATCAGTCACACCTGTCAGACAGGTGTCAGCGCGTATGCACCCGACTCCATCAGGTGCCTGAGCGCGTAGATGCAGTTGATGAAGGATAGGATGGATGAGGTGGGTTGGGGAAAACTATAATTTAAAGTTTGCTGCTCACCTTCTTTGTTGTTTTTTGTTCTTTCTTGGCAGTGAATCTCCTTGACACGACGACAATAACTGGAGACTGGGGCTGGCTGACGTATCCATCCCATGGGGTAAGGACAAAAGGAAGCGTTTTGTTGTGGAATATTTCTTTGCTAATGGATTTCATTGTGGTTTTTCCATATTGTTAACCACAAAGTCTGCTTTTTATGAGACAAACCAACAAAACATTTTTGTTGGTCTGTCAAAATGTTGATGTGGCTGGAAAATAATGTATTGTTTTCAAGGTTTGTCTTTACAAATACAAAAAAGAAAACTAAGATGGACATTTGTATTTATCCTCATTTAATAATAAACCACCAAATAAGACTGAGTGCAACAAACTGCCAGCAGAAGTAAACAAAAATAAATAGAGTCCACCATGAAGACCACAGCAGACAGCTCAGGGAGAAAGATGTTGGGTTTATCGCAAGAACTGATGTACAATGACTGTCAAGCTGATGCTAAATTAAATAAAATTATTTGAACACTGCCCATGCAAAGGATATTATTCAAATCTTTAGATTTCACATAGATTAATGATATTATGCATGAAGTCAACCAGGTGTTTCCCCCTGGGTTTAAAAATGTCAGTCATCAAACCACAGCTGAAAATGAACAATCTGGACAAATCACTATTGCAAGATTACAAGCCTATTTCCAACCTTGCATTAAAAATGTTCATTAAAAATCTGTTTCAACACATTTTTAATGACATAATAGAAGTATAAAATCACACATGAACAACTAATGCAGAAGACACATTTTTGTATCACAATAATACTAACATGCTAGAAAAGGAGTAGGAAGAAGTAACAAACTTATGAACCCCATAAACTCATACAATATTTTCAGATGGACCCTCATTATTAATAAAATAATAAAACATAAATAACATAAAAAAAGAAATTCTTAACAATGACCAGCCACTTTGACGTCTTTAGATCCAGTTTCCACCCTCACTAAAGTACTGAGACTGTTCAATAACGTCAACATAAATACAGACTGTGGAAGAACCACAGTGCTGGTTTTGCTGGACCTCAGTTTAGATGACCCAGACATGAAGCAACTGAAGAGCTGGATCCTACTTTCTACCACAGGACTCGGTTGGTTTTAGACTTTCCTAAAGAACAGGGACTTACTTGTGTCAACAGATAACATCAAAGTTTACATAACAAATGTGGGTTTTGTCTTTGGATTCTTTATTTAATATCTACATTCTACAGTTTAAGCTGTGCAGATGATACACAGCTTTACATTACAATTCCACCAGGTGACTATGAACCCATTCAAGTGTTAAATAGATGCATAGAACAAATCAACGCTTGGATGTGCCATAACTTTCTTCATTTGAAATAAATAGATTAAAACATGCAATACCCACATCAGATGTATCTAAGTTTAGTCCACGACGACCAGGCTGCCGCGTGTTTTAGATGTCGCTGTGCTCCAACACAGAGGCATCTGTGGTGCAGTTATATTTTCTGCACAGGTTAATAAATCATTAAACCTCATTCAATTGTGTTGGAAGTATAAAATAAAAAGTTAAACTTGCAGGACTGGTATTTGACTGATAATGGACACCGCTGCCCAAGATTAAGGAAATTATTTAAAGTTATTAAAATTATGCAACAATTACCAATATTCCCACTAATGATGACATCTGCTAAAGGAAAAAAAAATATTGTCACCTTGCATAAAGGCAACAGGTTATTTTATTTAGTATGAGGTGGGTAAGTCTGTGTTTTACCACTTGTAGTTACTAAACAAGATTTAGTCTAACATTGACACTACAGACTAATTACATGTAGTAACCAGACAATGACATGCTACACTCATCTACTTCAAACATGAGCCCAGACATCCCTCTCGGCCTCCTCCACGTCTTGGCAGCTTGGCGCACGTCGCGGTGGGGAAGTGAAGAAAAGATGAAGTAAAAGGATGAAAGCGAGAGAGCGAGGTGACAGCGAGGGCACGGCGTCGCAGCATTAGCATATTGTAATGCCGAATGATGACGCCTGAGGTGATGAATTAGGACCCTGGCTGCGATCTTCCGAGCGCCGCCATGCCACCCCGTCCCTGACTCCCTGGGCTGTCAGCAGAACGGTGGGAACATTTACATCACCTCCAGCCTTCACGACAGAAGGTGGTGTGATTGAATGGTGGCCAGGAGGAACAGATGGGTTGTCTTTCAAGTCCTGGGAGAAGAACTGGAAGAATTGGATTAGTGGTTTGAGCAAAATGACTCACTCTGTGTGAAATCAGTGTGAGAGGTGAATCCCTTCCACCTTGAAAGGGCCCATGTGATAACAGCTAGATTACATAAATTCTAACTGCTGTTGTATTTTTTATTTTATTTCTTTATTTGATTGGTTCAGTATACCAGAAATAGTTACTTGTTTGTTCATGAGAGACCGCTTTCTCCCTCTGAGCTTCTACACATGAAAAGCTTGACTGAGTGGATTAGGAGTGGGAGCAGAGCTTTGTGGTTTCATGGTTCGGTTACGTAAGGTATGTGTCTTGCGCTGAAAGACAAAGATGTGAGGAAGGAGGGAGGAGCAGCTCTGTGATGTTTAATACTGGTGCCAAAGAAAGTGTACAGAGGAGAAAATCTGATCTACTTGTGCAATTAAGCAATATTTGAACAGAACGTTTTTTTAACAAATGATTTCAAAGTAAGGATTAGTTGACGTACGTCGGACTGCTGTTCAAAATCACCGGCAACACATGGAAATATTTCTTATAGTTAAGTTTGTCTCAAGGAGAACTACAATGACTGAAAAACTCACAACCACATCGGTAATGGGAAATCCACAGTGTTGTCCTTTAATAGACACTCTCTTCACCAACCTTACAAAGCCCAGTTCAAAGGCTGCTGTATTATCAAACATGAAAATAAGCAGAGTCCTAACGTCCCATAACGTTACTAAAGTTAGGGAGATAAAATATTCATGTCTGTCTCAATCGGTGCGTCGATCATTAGCGTGTTTCTCCCGCACTGTCTACAGAGAAGCAGTGGCGCATACTTGTGACATCACTAGAGGTACTAGAGTATCTAGGGTAACTCCATGCATTCACAGGGAGAACATGAACACTTAGGCAGAAACAACTCAGGCCAAGATTCCAAACCCAGGACCTTCTACAGTGATGCCCTACATGACCTTGGAGGGTTTGTGTATAAAATCGCACATGAACAAGTAATGCAAAGGACAAATTTTGCATTAGTGCAAAATGCATTACTGTTGAAATCTGTTTTCTGTGGCAGCATTTTGCTACTTGCTTCAATACACAAACACTGACTTTTAGTTACAGACAAAATCCAATTTATTTGCAGTGTGAGAATACAGTCACGGCCTAACTGTTTGACTGCTAAAGCCTAATTCAAACTGACTCAACTTCAGTGTCTTCTTACAGCAGCACTATGTAACTTTTTTTTATATAAAAAGTTTTTTTTTTTTTTAACATATTTGTTAAAACTATCACTGTCGTGACAGTATGGCATGAGACAGGTATTCTATGAAATAATTGATTTCCTCTGCCTTGTCTCTATGGACCTGCTGTCAGTTGATCAAACACACTGCTGTGTCATCAACAACCAATCAGAGACAGGAGGAGGATCTTAGCGCTATCAATCATCCTCATGCACACATTGGCACCTTGGCCAAGGCTTCCCCGGCTGCATCTTCTTTACATATTTGAAACATTTCCGACACAGAAAAATCCTTCAACATGTGAACCACAAATAGGCGAGGTTCAACTGTACAGTGTGGAGAAATCAGATATTTCTTTCCAGCATTGATCACTCTCTAGCAACAAGGTGCTTAATACTTAATCATTTTTTTCAGTTATTTTATTATTCTCTTTTGAGTGAATCTTGCTAGTAATAGTAAAAGTAGTACTAGTAACAGGGGAATTTGCTTGTTTGCAAGGTCCAACCAGCTTGCACACATGGCTGAGAAGAGGTTCACCATTAATTGTTTTAATCTGGGAACATCAGATCTGAAAGAGCAGCATCAGACAGAACCATCAGCAGTGTTTCAGTCTTTGGAAATACACACTAAATATGCTGGTACATTCTGAAAAAGTTAGCCAGAGTTTTGATGCACATCCATCTTGTACAAACCATCAAATTCCTTCACTAGAATAAAGCAGTGAAAATCAACATAAACATTAGAAATAGTTTAGAAATTGAGTTAAAATAACATTTGCTGTGTTTGTTGGAAGCCTGTAGATGGATAAAAATACTCCTTTGATAATATGACATGTTCAAATGGGGTCAAATTTGTAGTGGCTCTTCTGCTGCAGCCGAATGACAACCAGCACAGGAAATATGTTTAAGGAGTTTATTAAAAATAGGGATATGGTGGGAGGTAAGCACCATCAGGAGGGCAGTCAGAAGTGACTACAAAGGATGGTGCTGGTGCTCTGACCCAGAGTGTGAGGACATTAAATGGCCTGAGCGAGACATTGACAATTTTGGGGGAAAGCCCACTTACTTGGTGATGTCACTACAGGCAATGAGGAAATCCAGCATGGGGAAATCTTTGGTGAACCAGGTTCACTGTTCCAGAAATGCATGAATCTGACTCTTTGACGAATCCGATCCAGATAAACAGAGTCATCGGTGATGAGGAAGGCAGACGGCAGCTTAATCAAAAAGAGAGCAGGCTAAGAGTGAGAGTTAGGGACCAGAATCTGAATCAAGAGCCATGAAGCAAGATGAGAAAATCCAATGGAATAAAAGTTCATAACAAGAAGCTCAAAATCAGGCATGAAAAGAACACGAAACTTTCAATAATGTAGAGGAGAATGACTGGCAGAGAGAAGCCGATATTGATGGCGGAGCAGGTGCAACACATGGAGTTAATGAGGCGGCGCAGGTGAGTGGGTCGTAGTAGATTGCATGGAGATTGTGGAATGGCAGGGATACGGGCTGCCAGAGGAGATGAATGACTTTTGATATCTGATGCAGGGTGACAGATAGGATCATGACCAAATTCCCATTTCATTAAACAAAAAGGCTCCTCCTCCTTATTCTCCACTCTAATTTGATTCATCAAACTGAACTATCAGAAGCAGACTCCCTCCACATTGATGCCACACCACCCAAACACCATGCTGCCAGTACCATGCTTTGCTCTGGCTGTTTTTGTGCCCCGGACATGGAGTTAAAGTTGAATCTTTGTTGTATTTTGGCAAAATAAATTCATGCTCAAGCTTCTGGGAGACTTGAAATCTGTTTTTGGAAAATGTTGGGCTTTATTTCAATGTAACCATAGAGATTGTCCATGTAAGAAAATTGCTGAGTGCAGATGAGAATCTGGTTCTTACAAAACATTTCAGCAGAGCCAACAAGGATCTGTTTAATGGAAATGTATTCAGTAGCAGTTGTTTTCAGTTGGTGTTTGTAGTTATTTTTCTTTGGTGAGCAGCTATCAGTCGCTAACGGTTCCAGCTCACTTAGAGTCTGCTGTTAATTTAACTTTTACATGTTATTAGCCGTATTGGGGTCTAGCTCCTTAATGTTCAGGTGAGCCTTTGCATTGAATGGAGGGCAACAACATGAAGATGAAAATTTGTCTGTTGATTTCGACCCACATGTTTATCTTGAAATAATATTTATTTTAATTATATTTCTCAGTTAATGTATAAGTAGTTTGTTTAGTTAAAATCTAACTTTTGGCCCTACTTGGAAAGTGTTGTGTCATATATGTAATAAACACAACATATTGCCTTGAAAACTTCATAACTGAGGTAATGGTATCATCATGCTATGGCAATGCTTTTCTAAAACAAAGACAAATAAGCTTATCAGTGTTGAGAGGTCGAATGGTGGAGCTAAAGTCGGCAAATAAGGAAGAAAACCTGTTCGCAACAGCAGCACTATACAGTCAGGTTAACAATGTAACAATCCAGTTTAATACAAATTAATGTTTTACAATGGCCCAGTCAAAGTTCACACCTAAATCTAACTGAAAATCCACTGAAATTTGCTCAAAACCGACTAAAAACTACATCATTTCCCCTCTAACTGAGACGGGTATTTAAGCCTTTAAGTTACTAATCTGTATTCCAAACAAGCAAAAGCGAAAGGTTTAAAACTACAATTAAATGAATTTTTCAGCAAACAGCGACAGATGTTAAAGTTTATCTGGCCATAAAATGAGGTTCAGAGCTGCTTCTCCAGAGCCGCCTTCCTCAGGTCAAAGGTGAGCCCAGGCAGGTTTGATGGGAAGAAAACAAAACTGCACACGAGTCCCAAACATTTTCAGGAATTCCACATGTGAGAGAAACGGAAAAGAAAAACACACATCGGACCTCACATGTTCTTTGATAAATGGATGTTTTGACAGTGTTTTACTATTCCTCTTCAACACCTCCACACACACATTCACACACAATTACAGCTCTTGTATAAGGTCACGCTTTCCCATCCTGACAGTTTGTAGAGTGAGCACTGAACATGCAGGGCTTTCAGCTGCCCATCTGCTACGGCTGGTCTTAGCATGAGAATATACAACTGGAGAAAGAAAAAAAATATAGATGAAAATATCGCATTAGAAAAGGTTGACAAAAAGAGCAAAATTCTTTAAAAATCCACCTCAGTTTGGCAGAATGGTTTTTATGCTTTGTTGAGGTGGCTTTACTGCAAAGAGTTAATGCGCTAAACAGGAGATGGAAACAAATCTGACGTAGTGAACATTACCTCAAATGACTGATTAACTGCATAGTTTCTGTGAAAGAATTTGGTTTCTTTGGCATCCAAAATTAAACCTACGACGTTTGGAAGGGCTGCTTCGGCAAATTATTGATCTGTTTAACAACACTTGAGAAAAAAACGTAACATTTTATATAAGTGCAATTGTAGGTTGAACATAAAAAGTTGCATTCCTCTCTCTGGGATGGGGATCAATTTCCATCAAATGTTGCAAAAAATGTCATGGAAGAAAATGACCAGGACAGTTTCTGTTAGTTGGACGAACATTTCCATCATTTCTAAAACCGATTTTTACCGCGATATGAGAGTTGGACAGTTAATTTCGGTTAATCTAAAACTGATATTTTCCGTATTTTTTCAAACATGACTTCTGGTACTTTCACAAACATGTCTGCTGTTTAACCCTCCTGCTGTCTTAGTTAGTGCCACACACTCGGGAGGAGCGCGGCAAGTCACGGTCGCACGGTGGAAAGTAGGAGGTGAAAGGTTGTCCTGTCAGACCATCAGTTTCAGAAACTGCACCAAAGAAAGAAAAAAAAAAAAACGCGTAAAAGCAAACGCAGCATGAATGTGACCCCCCTGGACCGCGCACTGTGTAAAAAACTCGTGGGTCTAAATGACCCCATCTCTTAAGAGCAAGGTAGTAAATCCCATCTCATTATTGGAGGGGACAATAAACAGGGACATTTTTTAAGAGCCATGTAACTGGATGATGGATGATGATTTAGCTTCTCTTAGAGTTAATGGCTTTGCTATAATTATTTTTTTATGTTAAAACTGCTGCTAAATATGCACGTCAAATTTTGGCCTCCTGGAAAACCACTTTTTATCCTTCTTGGACAGCATAGCATTAGATAACTGAAGTTCCCTGAATGCAGCTGTAGCAAATGTATTTTTTTAAAGTAATTCCAGGAAGATAGGAACATTTTCAACTTGCACTTACTGTTGAGTTAAAGTGTGTGTGCTGAGGGTTAGGTCTTTATTAGCACCCTGACCTCTGCCGTATGCCGGTCTCATTTAGATGACATCATGACAGATCACGTCCTCCACTCAAGGGGCTTCTTTCTGTCCAATTTATTCAGGCAACGGTTAGGATGCTCCTGTTCTGTCCCAGGAGCATCTTTCTCTGTTTTTATGTCTTTCTCTCCAACACACACTCGCACTCACACTCACACACAGTTTCACAGAACTTGTCAAACAGGGGCAGGAAGGCTTCATTATCCTCCAGTCCGATCTGTGTTGGCCCTGACAGGTTCATCCACCGGACACCCAACAATCGATACCGCTGACAGTACAGCATTTGTGTGTGCGTGTGCATGCATGTGTATGTGTGTGTTTAGAGTTGGCTGGGAAAACCATGATGATGAACCAAATGATGAGCTGAAGTGTCAAAAGCACAAAGTATTTTGCCATGACTTTCTCTGTATCCCGGTAACCTCATCCATCTCTCTCTTAAACAGTCATAAAGTTAAAGCTGGTGAACAGACTCTTCCTGGACCTTCAGGACTCACCCAAAGAGACAAACACCTGCAGAGTTTCCAAAGCTGCATGGATATTTCCTTCAGAAAATATCTTGTTTTAGAGGAAGATAACTTTGTTGCGTTGCGGAGGTGTGTTGAGTTGCCATGACAGCCTGAGGTGTAACTGCAGAACACCTTACTATGAACCAGGGTCTTTATTTCTGTGGTCATTCTTCATATTAAAGATCACCTGAAAAATTGCGTTTCAGTGAGGCATGAGTGTGCTTAAGTAGTCAGATAAATAAGGCAATTAATCACAAAATAAGAAGTTTGACTTTCATTTTAGAGTCAGAATCGGCTTCATTTACAAAGATTGTGTGCATTAGCAAGGAAGTTTAACACTAAAATAAAGGACAAAGGAAACAGTACAGTATGTACATATATATATGGCGGTATGCAACCAGAAGTTTACATACACCAACTGAAAATATATTCTCTCTGTCTCACGTTACATCGGACCAGACTTTTCTTGTTTTAGGTTGGCTAGGATTAATTGTTATGTCAGAACACAATGATGATTAAAATATATTTATTGTCAAACAATTATTTTCAAATTGTAATCATAACAGAAACTACCCAATTGACCCTGATCACAAGTTTCCAGAGCCCCGTCCTTCATACCGTGTATCGCCCTTGTTGATATCATTGACAGCTTGGAGTCTTTCTTGTGGTTGCGGATGAGTCTCTGTGTTTTCACTGATGGTCAAGCTGCCTAGTCGTCTTGGCAAACACCCTCTCGCTCCTGGACTGTTCAGCAGGAGCTGCACTTTTGCGTTGTCCCCAGAGTGGCTCTGTGATGCTGAGGTCAGGAGACTGAGATGGCCTCTCCAGAGCCTTAACTTTGTTCTGCTGTGGCCAATGACAGGTCGACTTGGCCTTGTGTTTTGGATCGTTGTCATGTTGGAACATCCAAGTACCTCCTGTGTTTAGCTTCCAGGGTGATAAGTGCAAATTTTCCTCAAGTATTTTCTGATAAGGCGCTGCATTCATCCTGCTATCCTGCTATCAGTTTTGACTAAGTTTCCTATAACACATTCATCCTTGTGCCTTTGTACCGTACACATCCCCAGAGCATCAGTGATCCACTGCCGTGTTTCACAATAGGAAGGTGTATATTTCATCAGAAAGGCCTTGTTGGCTCCTCTCCAAAAGTGATGTTTGTGGTTGTGGGCAAAAAATTCAATTTTGGTTTGAAGGTATCAGTATAGCACTTTGTACGAGGGATATTTTGTGGCATTTGTTCACCAATGGGCAGTCATGCAGCCCATTTTTCTTCACATGCATCTCCAAACAACCACACCACTTTTTATCATGAAATCCTATCTTTCAGCTTAGTTATTTGTCGATTCTTTTTTGTATCTTGAACAAATTTCCTTGCAGGTTTTGCTATAGTTTGGTGGTCTGCTGGACTGGTTTCGACAGAATCCCTCTCTTTCCACTTCTTATTTAGAAGTTGAACACTATTGATTGACATTCTCAATTCCCTGGACACATTTTTATATCGCTTTCCGCTTTTATACACTTAATTTGCCTTGTCCTGCAGATCCTTTTACAATTTACAAGTGATTGTTTTACCTGCAGGATAAGACACTCTAAATGCTGGAGACAGCACAAGGTGAAAGTGTCTTCAATCCAGAAATCCTTAATAAAGGAATTGGTCGAAGTCAATAACAAGTAGAAAAGGCAGAGCCGGTCCAAGAATCCATGAAGCAATAATCAGAGTCTAAGTACCAGAAACTCTGGTCAGAAAAGAATCAGTTACGCACAGTACAGATGGAGAGAAGACTGGTCAGGACAACCAGAGACAAAGCCATGGGCATCTTGAAGACTATAACAAGGACATGAAAAGACAACCTGAATGAGTTCAGGGCAGGTGTTTCTCTGAGCACAGGAGAGAGCAATGAGTTAATCAACAGGCAGGGGAGGGGCGGGAAGCAGCAGAGGAGCATGATGGAAACCAGAGAAGTCATGACCACAGGACAATGTTTCTGTTTTGTTTGACTTGACACTAATAAAATGAAACAAAGTAGATTTTATTCTTCTTTTTCTCATTACAACTAATTTATTAAATTGTTTACAAGTGCATCACAATAACACACTAACGCCAGTAAGACCTTGTTATCCCTGTGCTGAACCACATGTCTATATAAAATTCATTTTTCTCTAGAAATTTTTGGAGTTAATCGACTCGATAATGAGCTGAGCTCTGCTAAGCCCTTTGAATTAGACATCTGCCTTTTTTTCCACCAACATTTTGCGAGCCTTTCTAATGCATTCAGCAGCCCCATCCTCCAGATCTGATTACACACTTCCACAGCAAACCTTCAGCTAGTCTTTGAACTATCTCTGCTGCCCTCTCGATGACCGTCCAGCGCAGTATAATTGGCTTTACAAGCTCCCACGAGAAAGCAGCATGGGGCAACACCTCACCGCTACAGTGGACTGACGGTGGTGCAAACAGCCCATCTGTGAAAATATGTACTTTCATTAAAAAAACAAGGAAAACAAAACAAAACATGGCATTCTAGATTATTATTGGGTCCAAACTCCATGGGAGTTTCAGAGGAGCTTGTATGAGTGAATTTAGGAGGTTAGACAGAAGGTGTGTGTTGTAGTGGTCCAATGCCAGAACTTTTAAAAGGAAGACAATTAAACTGTAGAAACGTCAATGAGAACCATTTAGTATGACTAGAATCCAGTTTTTATAACTGCTATGTCTTTCAAATATGAATGAAACTGATCTTGATGTGTTGCATGAACTTTTGTGGCCTTTAATCTGTTAGATTTTTCAATCACAGTTGAAGTGTTTTTTGGTCTTAATTGACCCATAAAAGTGTTTTTAACCTACTCTGGTCTTCAAAGATCTTATAGGCCCACATGACCTGGTTGTCACTACAGAAATCAATTCCTCATGTCTGAAAACGTTTGTGTCCCCAAGTCTTCTATGCAGAAACAAACCAAGGAGAAAATCTGCCAAAGAGTTACATCTGTCACATATGGCGAGCTCCAAAGCCCAGCCTGAGAAACGGCGACTGTCAAAGAAAATGATTCTGATTGCTTCTAGGAGACTGAGCTTGTGACAAGCCATGGAAAAATGGATTTCACTTACTGCATTATCATGTCATGTGTCACTTGCGCACAAGGAATGGTTTCAGCTTTCACCAATCTCTTGACCTTGGAATCTCTGAGGAAAACGGTTGTGAAAATGTTTGAGATGACTGTGTTGACTACAGTCATCTACCACGTTTCAGAAGTCTATCACTCCAGATGATTTAAGCCCACCTCTTTGCTAGTATGTATTTTATTATGTCTGCCCTGCCTCCTCAGATTAATTCAATGCTAAACCAAAACTAACCAGTTAAGCTATTACCTGGCAGGACTTCTCCAGATATTCTAATCCAGTCCCCAGCCTTGGTGCTGAGCCGACTGTCCTCATGTTTCAGATGTGTCCCTCTTACAGTGAGGACTGATTACATCTTGTGTGGCCCCCGGTTGTTCACCTCATCCAACAATAGATGTTTAGATAAATTAGGGACAGAGACGGGCCACTTTGATTCCCAAGGGTCAATCTGCTGCATGTTTTAGATGTTTTCCCTGCTTAAACACACGTGACTTAAAGAAGTGCCTTCATTTCCTTCATCTCCTTCATTTTTTTTCAAGTTCAATTGAACTTGATCAGATGTTACAGGAACATAGTTACTTTTAACGATGGACATTTCAAGCAGGGCTGTAACGATTCTTTGAATGATTCAATTACCTGGATTATTAAAAAATCCTAGAGACACATGATCTGCCTTGACGCTTCATTAAATGATCTTGTACTGTTAAATGTGTTTTGTTCCAGCCGGATAAATATTTGTGTTGTGCAATACTTTAACTTCTGCTAATAAATAGTTGACGACTGCTAAGTGCTATTAGCATAAAAAGATTATTCTTAACTTAATTATGGATTGATTTGATTGATTAATCAAATTGATTGATTAAAATGTCCAGGATTTTATTGTTTTTCAAGGACTAACAGGCTTCCTTAAACTGATTTTTGTTCTTCAGAGCTGCTGCCTGGTGGCTGCTGCCTGGTGGCTTCTGCCCGGTGGCTGCTGCGCGGTGGCTGCTGCGCAGTGGCTGCTGCCCGGTGGCTGCTGCCCGGTGGCTGCTGCCCGGTGGCTGCTGCCTGGTGGCTGGTTTGGGGTGAACCGCAGCAGTTTTCTGGAAGTTTGTTCCAAATTAGAGCAGCATAAAAACTGAATGCTGCTCTTCCATGTTCGGTTCTGGTTCTGAGAAGTACACTAGAACCAGAACACCTGAGCAGTCTGGTAGGTTCAAACAGTGACAACAGCTCTGTAATATATTTTGGTAGTTGTATGGTCTCACAGTTGACAATGCAAATCATAGCAGAAACTAAGCAATGAGGGCAAATATTTGTAGAAATTGAGACTAGATAGTGGTAAAAGAGGGGGAAAATATATTTTTAAAAAATAATCATTTTGTTACCTTGTTGACAGGTGAGGCTGCCACTAATCTGCATGCAGGAAAATGAATCTCAGCAAACAGCAGATATATGCATTCAAAGTTTCTGTCAATAAATACAGTGCCTTGATCAGGTAGCGCAACATCTCTAAATCTCTGACTGGTTGCTGGGAGACTGAAGGAAATAGCTTTCAGGCAACAGTCAAAATAAAGAAAAGGAGGAAGAAAAGAATGACAGCAGAATATCACTGAATCTAATTATGCAATAGTGCAACTCCTAAAATACAGCTTAGGCGCCTCAGTGAGATGACAAAGAAAGAGAGTTTATTTTGTTCAAATGATTTTCTTCATGCTCTTGTTCAGGTATGAAAACAGAATGTTGTGCCAAGTGAAGCTTTTTTCACACAATGGGATGCCAGTGATGTGTGGAACCTGAAATATGAGCTGATTTAAATCCTGGGTGTTTGAGTTCAGCTTCTCCACGGACAGGCTGAAACTGATGGTAGAGGAGCAGAAACCAAATGAACATTAAAACTTTTCAGCTTCAGTGTCATATACAATTTAACCAAAAAATAATATAACACATTAAAACATATTCAGAACTCTTGTTTCATGAGTGTGCACACACTTTAACTAATACAGCATGTTTTGATACATTTTTAGCATTTAGTGTTGTTTGGTAGGAATCTGTCAGCATAGCATACCCGTACTTTCAGTCAAGTACACTAAAATTAATATTTGGTGTTCAATCAAGACAACTGTATCTTAATTAAAATTAAAATTATTGCATTTTTTTATACTCCCTGCACTCCTCTGTGCAGATTTGTTGGTCTATCATTTGTATTGCATCACATTAAAGATGCAGAATAAAAATATTTTTAAAAAACTGTAAAATAAACCTGGTAATTTCACAATGATTTATACTTTTTTGAAACTTCCTGTATATTTGAAGGAATATTTAACCTTTATTCACCAGTGATGCGCTTTTATTTTAATACGTGTTCAGTGGACATATTAGTTCAGGGTGATGTGACTTATTTCATGTAGATGAAAGTGATGTGTTGAGGAGCAAATTATGTTTTCAAACAAGGAAATCATGACAAAGTCCTGAAGCAAATGTTATTAATTCAATTTTTTTTCTTCTTTTTACGTGTTGATCTTTCTTGGTGTGCATGTTGAAAAGCCCTGACTGAGACTCGTTAAAGGGGCTGATTTTGTGTGGCTTGCTAATTTAACAGAGCGTTAGATCAAACACTGTTCTATTTCCAGTATATCAAAACAATTTTAATCAGTTCGGCTTCAGTCAAAATCACTTAAACAATGAATCCTCTTTCTTGTAACTCATTCAATTATCCAGAAATTCCCTTGAATTTTCACTGCCTCCATTTACAGCCTTTGATTCTTTTTGTTGTTGTTTCTTCCTGCTTTGTGGTCCCAGCATTCCTGGCGGGTAAAAACCATTCCACTCACTGTAATATTTTCATCGTTTTTCCATCACGTGCAGACACTGTCCTGTAAAATAAAATAAAAAAATGGGGGAAAAAAGCATCTTTGAATAGATAGCAATTACACCATCTCATCCACTGATCCCAGACCAGTGCAATTAACACTTCCATTCCAGAAAGGTTATCGCTGTCAAAGAGCCCAGACAGACATGGCTGTACACACACCCACACACACACACACACACACACACACACACACACACACACACACACACACACACACACACACACACACACACACACAACGTTATTAAGTCTTTTCTGGTTGTGTAGCTGATAATGTAAGAGCCAGAAAGGTGTTGGCCAGGTCCTGATATTTCCACAGAGTTAATATGCAGACCTGTTACTTTACATAAAGTGCAGCATCAAGCCTGGAAATGCCACCTACAAACTTACCGTGACATACACACACGTGCATGTATTACCCCCACACCGTTTTGCCTCACCTTTAGTTACTTTCTCCTCGTCCTCGTCTCCGTTTTCTGTCCCTGTTCTCCCTCTGCCTGTAAGCTCTGAAGAAGCTCCCATCACATGCACTAATCTGAAATTAGATCTTTCAAAGAAGACACCGTTCATCAGCTTTGTCTCCCTCTTTGATGCCTCTCCTTGTAAAAAAAAAAAAAGGCAAAAAAATACGTGTCTGTTGCTTCAGCATGATTAGAGTTAGACAAGGGCAAAGAAAAAACCAGTGAGGAGGTAGAAGAAGGCAAAGATGCAATGCAGTGTGACGTCATGAACGCCAGCTTAACCAATCGGCCTCCGCGACGGAGGAATTAGAACAGGAGCAGCAAACTCTGAGACGGTTTTTCTGTGTTTTTCTCCAGAACCTTGAAATGCTTCCCATGGAGCCATGACCCAGCTGCATGGGCTTACTGAGGAAAAGAGCTTGTTGCCCAAATTCTGGTTATCTAGCATCCTCTCCTCTATGCAGCTTAGTTACCGTTCCTCCTTTTCAGAAAACACCAGTTGTGATGTCACCACCGTTGGGATGGGATGGTGTTCTGGGGTTTGAACTCATCCTTCCTCTTCTTCAAGGCCTCAAATTTCTTTAAGTCATATTTGATATACCACTTTTATAACAACTGATGATATTGCAATTACTAGATTGTGCTACAAAATTATCTTTGTAGCTGGGAAATACAATGCACTGCCCCATTAAAGACATTCATAACTCAAAATTTCTGACATTGATGCATTTTTTTCAACTTCATGTCATGTGTGAGCTGTTTTGTTCCTCCTCTACCATATTAGATGTCCCCTGATGAGAAATTGGAATTTTTTTTTAATCAATTTGACAGGAAAATGTACACTCAGTTCGGTCTGCTGTGCTTTGAACACTTTCTTTTAGCCGTTTGTTTCTAGGGAACAAGGAAACATATATTTTCTGCATTGTTTAGCACAGAACAACTCTAGTTCACCCATCAACAGAGTTAAAGTAAATGGTGCAAGAAAGCTGAAAAACTGGTTGTGAGTACACTGATGGTAAGACAGCATAATGAGGGAGATAGGAAGGTTATACACTCCACTAATTAGCCAGGGTCTTCACAAGTTCAAGGACAGTTTCAATTTAGCTGATAAAGATGAGAGGATGAGGGGAGAGTAAAGGCTGAAATGAGTCCTGCACCTTAATTATCCCTGTGGTCTTTGGCTCGTAGTGCCTGAGAGGCTGTGTGAGAGTCTCGGCCCAGCCTGCTGGGGGCCAGGAGGTTTGGGGTTAGCGAGGGTGGAGGGTTTCTGTGGAGAATCCCAAGCGTCTCATCCAGGCTGAGTTCAGCAGGGATCATCCCACAGCTTCCAGGAGTCCAGGCTTTCCCTTTCAATTACTCCACCTTCCTTACAAGGCTGCTCAAACCCAAGAGAGTCATCTGCAACACCAGGGTTAAACAAGCAGAGATGTCCTCCATCATGCCTGCGCTTCTACATGCCCCAGTGAATAAGGCAGAGAAAATTAACAGAGCTAGAGAGCCAGAATTAGAGGTTTCTTTTCTACACCCAGAGGAACAGTCCCCATGCCGTAGGGCAAGATGTTGGAATAACCCCCAGCAATTATAGTTTTACCATTAATAACCTTAAAATTGAGGGAAATCATCCAACCTCATGAGAGAGATGTAAGCTCTTGGTACACTACCAAACATTCATGTAGGTGTTTTCACACCCGGTCATCCAAAGTTGGAGACAAAAATTTCATTAAATCTGTTACATTTTCAGCTGGCGTGGTTCTCTTTTTGCACTGCGTCAAATGAACTAAAACTCTAAAAAATAAACATGTTCCCCTCCTCGCCTGTGGTGGCGCTGCACCAAGAACCACTGAAGGAAAAGACACAAAAACTTCCAAAGAAGACAGAGCGCAACTTCCTTCCTTACCAAATGTAAACAGAAATGGAGTGATGTCAGATTTTTAGTGGTTGTAAAATCTAACACACTAGACACATGTTTGTTTTGGTTGGATTTACCCATAATGCCCTGTCTTACACTCCACTTCCTGTTTTTCACATTCAAACCATGCCAGAGTTCACTTCAGTCGAACCTAGATTTATGTTTGTAGGCAGACCAGAGTTCACTTTTTTGGTTTGCATCAAAGTTCAATTGATCTTTCAAACCAACCAGAGATTCTAGACAAACTGGAGTTTGATTAAAGCAGAATAAACTCTTAGACGGAAGCTTCCCAAATCGCATCACGCTTTCCCTCGAGTGAAACCCATAGTGTAGATTTGCACACAATTTCTATTGAGGCTGAAACTGTTTTCTCTGTTGAGAAAAGGAAATTAAAAATTGATTGCTTCCACCTCTTATTCAAACCCCCTCAAAATGTGCAAATCCCTTAAAACCACAGTTATAGCATAACAGAAAGATTATTTTAATATTACAGTATTTAATGGAGGAAATGATAAAAACTACATGTAACATTCTAATTTTAACAACTTTAGTAAATTTGAGGATACTGATTGCCTTAAATCATGTGTTAGAAACATTTAAATATTTATTTAACGCTCATTTAAAAACACACCAATGCTAAAACATTTCAAAATTTGTGAAAACATTTTCAGGTTTTTGCTTTTCTTTCATTTAATAAGTAGGGAAGGGAAATATAATTTGAATTTTAACTACCTGCTAGTGATACTGTCATATAAAATTAATTCTTGCACTTTAGCTGAATTTGAGACAAAGTTTTAACATGTAAACAGTTTTTACTTCTGATCTGTCAGCACAAATCCAAAAACATTTCTTACAGGGATGAAAATCAGCTTGAAACTACCTGTAAATATCACACATAAACTGCAACCAGACAGCCTGGTTACACACCTGGATATGTTCTAAAAATTCCTCCATTGTTTGTGAGCTTTGGATTAAAATGTCAATTTTTAGCAAAGTCGATGACTGCTTTTTATTTTCAGTAAAACTCAATGTTTGCAAACTGCTATCATCGTGATATCAGAAGATTATCAAGCAATTCTAGAGCGAAATGTCTTTCCCAGTGTAAGGAAACATGGTTTGCGGCGAATATCCTGGGTCCTCCAGCAAGATAACGACCCAAAGCACAACTCCAACAGAACACAGGCCTGGATGAAAGGGAAAAAATTCACTGTTTTAAAATGGCTGAAATCTGCCATTAAAGAAAGGATTCCTGCAAATGTACCAGATCTTGAGCATACTGCAAAAGAAGTGTGGGAGAAAATGCCACCTGAGAAGTGCAAGAAGCTTATAGATGAATATAAGAAATGTTTGGAGACTGTTGCTGCCAAAGGCTGTGCAACCAAATATTAAGAAGGGGTGTCGATATTAGTGCACATGCTGCTTTTCTGTTTTGTCCTTTGGAATTAAAATATTTTGTTGAAATGGTAATGGTCATTGTTAAATTACTTTGGACCTCAAATTGAAAGATCCTGCTGATATAAGTTTTGAACATTTCCATTTTAAGATATTCACTTAGCTATGCAAATCATGAAGGGGTGCCAATAATGGTGAGCAGGGCTGTAATTGAATTGGCGCCCACCAGAAGCATTCGGTAAACAATAGAAATCTAATCACCTACACCAGGGTCATCTAATTAAAGGGAAATGTGCCCTGCTGGAATAGCATTAAGTGAATTTCAACACTTATAAAATGGAGAACAAACGACTTCATGTCCTCAGTCTCGTATTCCAGAGCTCCAACCAGCAATTCAACTGCATATTTTAAAAAGCTCATTTTCTATTGAGGCTGCTATCCTGGGACTTTGAGGGGAAAAAACCAACAAAGCAATGCAGGAGAATCAATGTGGGGAAATATGAATCTCTGTTTCATGATTTGCTGCATGATGTGAATCGGAGAAACTGTGATTAACCAGCGGCTGTGTTCTTTTCTCTTTCCTTTTTATTTTTGCAGTGGGATGCCATTAATGAGATGGACGAGTATTTTACCCCCATTCATACGTACCAGGTGTGTTCTGCACACAGCTTGTTTGGATCCGATACATTTCTTAACAATTTCAACATCCTCACCTTCCGAAAACAATGGCCCAAGTCATTTTTTTTGCCAAAAGTGATGGATTTGCAAAATAAGTTTTTGTCCAAAAAAAATACTTAGCCCATTATTTTAGGAAGGTGACGATAGGTTTCTGTAATGAGAGGACAACTTATTTCAGTACCAATGCAGAGCAGCATCTGCAGTAGCTACGATGTCAACTGCTCACAAACTTTGAACAAAATGTCACTTCAAACATCCTGAACTATCCCTCAAGGGGTTACGTACATTTTTGTTTTTTCTTTAGGTTATCACACGCAATGTTGCCTGTGGTAGGGATCTTACAGTGGTGTTGTCCTCTGCATTAGGTGTGTAACGTGATGAGCCCCAGTCAGAACAACTGGCTTAGGTCCAGCTGGATCCCTCGAGAAGGAGCCAGGAGGATCTACATCGAGGTCAAGTTCACCCTGAGAGACTGCAACAGCATGCCTGGAGTTCTGGGTACCTGCAAGGTAATGCACTCTGTCAACCAATCCAGCAGCGAGAAAATCAAACTCAACTCTTACTAGGATCTGATGAGGATTTTAAAATTGCACTATTCTGGAAGGGCTTGAGGTGCAACATCTGGCTCATTGACTGCTGGAGTAGGCTTTAGCTCCCTTATCAATTCCAACAGGTTAAATCGAGTAAATAAAACAGAATAAATGTAGGAAGAAAATTACAAAACTGGAGTATGTAACTTTAATAAACAATATGATTTTTGCATATTTGTCCAAACTGTCACCATGTTGCGACGGTACAGTATGAGCTCCTCTGCCCTGTGGTCCTGCTGCCATCTGCAGAAATTTACCGCTCCTGGTCAGAAACAACATATCAGAGACAGGAGGAGGGTCTTAGCGCTGTCAATCAGTTTCAGGTACACGCTTCTCAGCCTCTACCCCTTTGCTCTCTGCTGCACATCAGCTAGTTCTCAACACCAGAGTCTGCCATGAATGCTAAGGCTAGTAGTTAGCATGGCCAATGACAGCAGAGAAACAGTTTTCTTTTAATGGTAATTTGTTTCTCCACTATTAGCACATTGAGCAGCGTGGACACAGGGATGATTATCTGAACTAAGACCCTCCTCCTGGCTCTGATTGGTTGTTTAACTGGGATATAAATTTGATTTAATTTGTTCTAAAAGTATTACTGATTGCACTTTAAAAATTACGTAACTTTGTTATTAAAGTTAAAGTTTAAACAGTAATGCTTTCTTGGATAATGTCAAGTTGTCATAAAGACATTTTAAATAATGTCAACTTTGTATTAAAAGCGTCATAATTTACCAAAGGACGCTTAATGACAACAGTCATAAATATTCATGATGGCTTATTCATGTTCATGACAGGAGTTATGTCATGTTTATGAAAGTGTCATGATAGTCTTATTCACCCCCCTTCAAATAAAGTGTTACCATTCTCTTTGGTTCAACATTATTAGATTTTTCTTCTTTTGCTCTTTCCTTTGGTTTGTTATTTTGTTTGTATTTCCTTTTAATCCCTGTAAAGCACTTTGTGTTGCTGAAAATGTGCTGTATAAATAAAATGACCTTACCTTACCTACCTCGTGCTGTAATTTTCACCAGTCTTTGGCTCTTCAATCATGTCCAGTCTGAATCGGATACTTGAGTAGTTGGCAATAACTCAACTCAGACTGTGCTTCTTTTTATCTGTTTGTCTTGTCCCAGAGTTGCAAGTTGAGACAAGTGGGACATTTAGAAGACAAACTAAAAAAAAAACAACTAAACGCAATTAAGCAAATGTTGCTTAAGTCAACCTCAGCTGAGGCAGCTGAATGTCATTTAGAGCTAATCACCGTCAACATTAATTAATTTACACATTATTATTTTCTAAACTGTGTCAACAAAAATCTGAGTGGAGACACAGCCTCCCTGCTGCGGATGTATGTTTTTCATCAGCTGTGAATATTTATACAGAGATATGTTTATTCACTGGCAGCTTGATGGTTAGCGCTGTGGCTAATAGTTGCTGGTTTAATCCTGACTCAGTTTCTCTCTTTAGGGTTTGCATGTTCTCCCCACAGTCCAAAACTAAGCAGGTTGATTAATTTAAAGATTAAATCCACCTTTTCCAAACCAAAATATTTATCAATGGCAATTTTTTTATTTCCTTGTTATGTTTTCTTGTTTTTGGATGTTTAAAATGTCCATTTCCAGTGTTGTGTACAGAATCCTTAGTCTATCTGAGGGTGGACTTACATTATGCTAGAACCGCTATATTAATTAAAAATGGTTTCAAAAGCAACACAATTGTCAATATTGTTTATCACAATCATTTCCGGGACAATTAATCATCCAGTAACATTTATAGGCCTAATATTATATGCAGAAACTTTGAGTAATATCATATGTTCTTCACAGTACTAGTCACACTAGTCACAGTGGTCACACGACGCAAGGTTTTCAACAACGTGGACAAATAAAAATCTGAAAACTTTGGTGTGAATTTGTGTTTAACCTCCTGAGTAAATAGTGTAGTTTATCTTAAGTATTTTGGTCTTTGTCTCTACTGGGTTTGCACATCCACAGTATTTGCTCATTCATACTCAGTCAAACTCAATGGAGTTTGACTGAGTTTGACTTAGAGGTTCCAAAAGTTTCAAGTTTCTTTTGGAACCTCTAAAATCTAATTACTCACACATGAACCAGGTTTTACCAGCCAGGTATTTTCTGAAGGCAATTTGATTTTGTTTAAGGGGTGGAACAAACAGGTGTCATTAAAAATGCACAACACAATGTTATGATGTTTATTTGTAAAAAACAAAAAAAAACATGAAAATCATTTATCCTTTTCTTACTTAATAAATATGTGTTGTTGTTGTTTTTTAACTTTATTTTAATTTGTTTGCGTTTAACATCACAAAATCCGGAAAAGTAAAAACAGTTTGAATATTTTCACACAGTTCTACAGAATGCTTTGGAGAAATTGCTAAGCGATGTCTATCACAGTTATGACCAACGAAGGCTTTTAGGTTTTCTAATGAACATTTGACGATTCTGACTGTAACACAAAATCACTTTTATAATTAACATTTTAGGTTCACATAGTAACAGACCATTGTACTGGATTATGGGAAACTCGATGCAACACATTTCTTCTGCTCTCCTATGAAACCTGATGTATGCTCCTATGATGTGACGTAATTATTCTTTACCTATTAACTCATAACGAGCTTCACTGACAGCAGCAGGCGCTCAGAGCTTGTTGTTTCTGTGTCCGTTGTCCAGGAAACCTTCAACCTGTTCTACTATGAGTCGGACAGAGCCGTGGGCTCGGCCATACGGGAGAACCAGTTTATTAAGATCGACACCATTGCTGCAGACGAGAGCTTCACAGGCGTAGACCTGGGGGTCCGCAGACTGAAGCTCAACACTGAGGTATGAACTATGTGCATTTACATGACTGCTGCTCACACTTTGCAGCATTACTTCATCTCATGTAGCTCTATGACGACGCTTTGTGAAACAAGATTCACTCAGTGCTTGAAGTGAAATGGAGGACTTGCCGTTCTTATGACTGATTTGGCTGATCTAACCACTTGGGGGCCACTTAGATCCATAAATATGATTAAAAAACACAAAATCTGGGTGCTGTGGTGGAGCAGGGGTTTAGCACAACCCACATAAGGAGGCCTTCGTCCCCAACACAGCCGTTGCTGGTTCAAATCTCAGCCTGGTGTCCCAGCCGCATGTCTTCCCTCACTCTCATTTCCCTTCCTTCCTGTCATAGCACCTTCAAATACAGGCCACTAGAGCCAGAAAAACCTTTAAAAAGGATTTTAAAAAAAACAAAAAACTTGAGCTTACGTTAGTCCTCAAAGTGGATGTCATGATGATGTATTGGAGCCGTTATAGATGGATAAAAAGGAGTAAATTTCTGTCAAACCTCAGAAATTTTGAGATTATGCTTAGAAATTTTAAAGAAAAAAAAAGTTGAAAGTTTGCTAGGAAAAATAGAAATTTTGAGTTTCATCTCAGAGATTTTGTAGAAAACATGGAAATTTGAATATCTAAAGTCAAAATCTTTCACTTTTGGAAATTTTACCTTTGCTGGACTAAGTTTCAAAAGTGGAAGATTTGGGGGAAATTTTAAATTGCCTTATTTTTTTCTAGAAAATTTCTGAGATAAATCTCAAAAATGATTTTTGTGGAAATTGACTCTCTTTTTCCCATCTGCAAAGAAACAAGGACATGTCCAAAGTTTCTACTTTAGAAACTGGATGTGTTCACCAGACACACAAAAGAAAACCTTTGAACCTGTGTGTTGAGCAGAGGAAACTGCTCAACAGAAAACTGTGTTCACATTGACGCCAGAATGTAGGGAATCAGTGTACTTGATTGATTGATAGATTTTTTTCCATCTTGCCCATATAAACGTTGTAATATTGTCATTAGTTTTACTTGTTCTACAATGAGAGAAAATCCTGAAAAGCCTCTTCTTGTCCCATAGTTTCAAATTTAATACTGGATGGTGCAAATGTAATACCACAGACATACTAACAAATTGTTGCAGATAAGATTTGTAGTTTATAATCTTCAGACTTAAGAAGAGATAAGTTAGTCAAACTATTCCGATGATCTGGCTTTTAATATATGGCTACCATCTTTCCCTTTTTTCCTCAGCCAATTTAACATGAGAAATGTGAAGCTTTTTCATTGTATGTCCCAATATTTCTTTTCTTAATGCTTGTTTTATTAAAATAAGAATCCAAATAGATCATCTCAAGCCTGATGTATTGGGCGGTTTCTCAGAGTTCCCAGTGTTGCCACAGAGCTACTAAAAACACTTCAGACCTACCATGGCAATATGTTTCTTCATCCATCTCACACACACACACACACACACACACACACACACACACACACACACACACACACACACACACACACACACACACACTGTAAATGGTTTATTTTTATTCGGTCCCACATACAACAGTGTGACTGTGAGAATTTCTCACTTAAAAGTGGATTAATCCACCCACGAAAATAGTTCCCAAGAAATGTCCCATTTACTCCTGTTAAGGTTGGACTCCTGGCATGTATAAGTGCCGCCTAATGCTTCTGTGGCGGAGCACTTAAAGTCTGATTTGTTGACAGCGAAAAATAAAATCACCAACCTTATACTGCAAAGCTGATTTTCTGCACACACTCAGACATGAGAAAAGTAATGCCTTTTGAAATGGGTTGATTTTGGTGCACATAATGTAAAGCCACACCATCTTCTGAAGTGTTGTTATGCTTTTTAAAAGTGTCAAAGCATACACCATACTTACAGCGAGTAAACCAATTGGATTTTTTATTTATTGAGCAGAATCTTGGCAACCCTCTGCAGCAGCATCCGTGTGCTTTAGACTCACAAATCTAAAAGCAAAGTGAAACGACTGGCTGCAAAGAAAGGGCAGACACTCACATTTGGTCAGAAATTTCAATTTTTCCTCTGAAGACTTTATGTGACGGAACAACACATCACAGTTTATCAGTGTGTAGTAGAAAAAGAAAATGATAAACAGTTTTTAAAACCAGTAGAATGAAAGATTTGTTTTTCAGAAGACTTGCCATAATCTCTGAAACCTCTAAATAAAATCCAAACATTAATTTTGTTCTTGGTGTGGATGAAGTTATTAATCTGGCAAGGTGCTTAAATGGTAAATGGCCTGAACTTGAATAATGCTTTGAAGTCTGGTGGACCCCATAGCACTTCACACTGCGTTTAGTCATTCACACACTGATGGTGGTAAATTACTAGATAGTAGCCACAGCTGCCCTTTGTGCAGATGGTGAAGCTCGCATGCATCGGCGCCACCTGTTGGGCCCTCTGACCACCACTAGCAGGCAAAGCGGTGAAGTGCAAAGACCGAGACAAACGGGGTTTGAACCAGCAGCCGACTCCTGTCAGTCACCCCCACTGGGAATTTTTTGACCTTTTTTTCCTCAATTTTTTAAAGTTTTTTTTAAGATGTTTTGCTGCTTTTTAATTTCATTCCTCTTCATGTTGGCAGACAGGTGCTACAGTAGCTTGTGATTTCATGATTAAAACCATAAGCAGTCATGGTTAAGCTGAGCTGAGCTGAGCGTTCTAAAACATGTTTGTTAATCTGCTAATTTAAGATTTATTAAGTAGGCTGATTGCTTTTTTTCCCCCACAGGCCCAGCGTGGTTTGGATAGATTTTTATTTCCCCAATCATTGAAAATATCGTGTTGAAACTCAACATTGCACTTATTCAGGTGATCCTGGTTTGATGTTAGAATTTGCTTGATAATCCGAAAAGTAAAAGCAGAAGGAACATGTAAGGTTGTGAATACTTTTCATATGTTGAACCTAGTATTCACCAACTCCTCTCTGGACACAGGTGAGAGGGGTGGGCCCTCTGAGCAGACGGGGCTTCTACCTGGCCTTCCAGGACATCGGCGCCTGCATCGCCCTCACCTCCGTCCGGGTCTACTACAAGCGCTGCGTGGGCATCAGCCGCAACTTGGCGGTTTTCACGGACGTAGTGACGGGGGCCGACTCATCCTCGCTGGTGGAGGTCAGGGGTCAGTGCGTTGACCACGCTGAGGAGAGGGATACCCCTAAGATGTACTGCAGCGCAGAGGGCGAGTGGCTGGTCCCTATCGGACGGTGCGTGTGCTCAGCCGGCTTTGAAGAGCACAGAGACTCCTGTGTTGGTAAGTCAGTTCAAATTCATTCCTGCTGTTTTTGTGGATTTGCTCGAGTTGGATCGATTCTTTACGGAAAACTGATCCAGACTGTAGATTCTGTTGCATTTGTTGTGTGAAGCAGAGAAGAGGGAGGACCGGAGGAACACGGCTAATCCACAGGCCTTGTACGTTTGTCAGTGATTCATTAGTCATGGCTGTACAGTGAACTGAGCAGATGGGAAGGTTCAACTGAGGCTGATCTCACACTGGACTATTTCCAAAAGTAGTTCACCTCCCACTTGACCCACCTGCTTATTGTGGCTAATGTGAAACAAAGGCTCCCCATTGTGATCTCAATCGTTAAGCAGGTTTAGTCTCCACAGCAGGTCATTACGGAGGGATTTTTCCACTCTGCAATATCTGAAAAAGTGGGCTGCGAATTATCCACTTCCATCTACCCACTCACTGTCTTTTGTTTATCTGGGATCAGGTCGTGGGGTCAAGGTCCAGAAGGAAAACCCAGACATCACTCTCCCTGGTTATATCCTGTCTCCAACATAATCTGACAAGGTTTTCTACCAAAAGGTGAATGATTGCCTTGTGTAGGAAGCATCCTGGCAGACGCTTGTACCGTTTTGACTGACAGCAGCTCTATCCACCTGGAGGACAAAAATATTCATTTATTTATTTATTTATTTTTATCTAAATCCTCCTCATTAAAGAGGTGGTGATCTTATTGCCAAAATCACTTTTGAAAAAAAAGAAGACTTGGATCATGAAGTTAGGATGGTGAGGCACTGCTAGAGAACAAGACGGCAAGATGTTTGATCTGACCCGCAACCTTTTTATGATCAAATCACCAATATTTGATTGCATCTTACTCACTTATGTAGTATATGTCTATACATCTTACCTTGTGAAATGCGTTAGCTCCAAAGCCATGAATACGCAGAGGGCTGCTGGTCCTTATGACTGACAGCTGCTGTTCATCGCCTTTGCTCATCGAAAGGTTCATCATAAAATGATGAGTTTGGTTTGCATCCTCGTCTGTTTGTGCCGTTGAACTCATTTTTTAGTGAATGCATTTAAATAAAAGCGAAATTAGTAGAGGCGTGCCGATCGATCGGTCACCGATCATAATCGACCGATTTCCGTGAAATCGGTGATGATCGGGATCGGCCGATCATTGGCTCTGTTACCGATACCGATCACCTGCATCTCATTTC
>CAEGAF010020642.1:0-19326 GCA_903067075.1 Micropoecilia bifurca | reverse complement strand
ATATATATATATCTATATATATATATATATATATATATATATATATATATATATATATATATATATATATATACACACACACACACTTGTCATTTTGTCATTAATTACCAATAACCTAAATGAAGAAAAAACTCCTCCAGAAGAAGATTTTCCTGTAATTCAAGTTTTCTTTCGGGTGTAGTAAGTTGTTTTTTTTTATTTCCCTACTGTTCATGAACCATGATCAGTATTTTTATTTTAGAAAGTTTCAGGGCTGACATTATTATCCTGATTACCCAAATAATATTTTGGCTACATTTTCAAACATAACAAAAACAATTGTACTGTAACTAAAAACCTCAATGTATGTAATATAATGATACAACACACAGAAGTCCATAAGTGTGAAACAAAAAGAAACAAACATGATTATCAACATTTTTTACAAACAAGTCTTTAAAAGTGTGGCATGAAGTTGTTTTTATCCTGTCTTTACTGCTGTTAAGACTTGAAGTGTTTTTGGGAACTCTACCAGACTAACAAATGTAAATTAAATGTAAAAAAAATACAAAAAACATTATTTATCCCAAAGGGAAATGAAATGCAGTTGTAGCTTTATATCATCAAAGTATATTCATTTGATTTAAATATTTTTGAATTGGATTTGAGTAGTTGTGGATGGCGACACAGGGGTCAGGAAGGATCTTCAGTAGCAGTCAGTGTTGCAATGCATCTGTAGAAGTCTCTGACTAAAGACTACTGTGACAGTGAGCCTGTGCAGACAGGATTTCCTGACTGACTGTTCACTTTCTAATATTGTATGAAAACGGTTTGGATGAAAAATCAGCAGTCTGACTTTTTTAAAATCAGGTTGTCAGAATAATGTTTATTTTCACTGACGTTCCTGACGTTCCTGAGTCCTGTTTGTTGACAGACTCTCTGACAGCTTATCTGTCTAATTTATTCTCAGATTAATTTACACACATGGGCTTCTGTCTCCAACTCCTCAGGTTTGTATTTGATTCAAAATATCAATTTCTTTTCACTCCACTGTAAATATAATACTTTGTTAATCCATCATAAAAAAATCCCAGTGAAATCGATGAGTTCTTTGCGAAGCACTTCTTCCAGTTTATGGGTGGAGTTTGTTGCTCTGTGTCAGATGTTGTGGTAATTCTCTGCTGACAAAAATGGTATTTTAGCCCACAAAATGCTATGTTTGGATAAGACCAGTTGTCTGTAATGTTTTTGATTCAAAGAGCTGCTTTTGCCCTCAGTCCTGCTAAATAGAGTTGCAAACCTGATGGGGGCACTTATTTTATTGTTTCTGTTTTTGTTCGATGACCTCAAGTGCTTTGAAAGGTTCTGTCAGATAAAATTGATTATTATTGTTAACTTATATTTGAGGACATATCTACAGAAGAAAAGAACAGTTTTATTTCTGTTTACTTTTTAAAATAACGTAAAACATAGGAGTTTTGTGGAAGCACTTCCCATTTCACTGTAACTGGGAATATGAATCATGAAAAAATCTTAATCTGACCATAATGTCCAGTCATTTCAATAAAACTATTTCCATAGCCTCCATCTTTAGTACTGTTTAGTTTTTTGGACTTTTGGAGTCTGGAAAATTGAAAAAAAAGGTTTAATTAGCAGGTTGGGAGTTCTGTCATACCAGATTTTAGTGTATAAATTGTCCCAGTTATTGCTATAAACAATAATGTTTTAAGACCATTTTCAAATATACTAATGGTAATACAAGTTCACTCTTGCAAAAAGAAAAACTTTAACTTTGAAAAGATCACTGCAGCTGGAAAATATTTAAAATATCCTAAATAACCAAACGACAATAAACTAAAACAAAATAAAAACTACATCCAACATCTAACAGAAGCCATAAATAAAATAGATTATGAAGTAAGTCTCTGTAAACAGAAATGTCCTTCAGAAAATATGAATCAACATAATGGAAATAATAAAGCCAGTTTTAATTAATCATTTGTTTAATTGGTACTGTGACTGGTACTGTTTGGTTCTGGTGCTATTTTGCCTGTTTCCATTGGAAACCACTCCAATGGAAACGGAGCCCTTTTGAATATTTTTGTCACTCATAAAATGTTTTTATTTCAAAGTGTAAATCCATTTGTGTGCAGGTGAAGGACTTGTTCAAGGAACTGAAAATTGAGTTCAACGCGATGGAGTTGGACCTCATGGGTAAGACCCAATGTAGTTTTCCTCACTTTAAAACCTGATGCTCACTTTTGAACTGGAGAAGGGCCAATATTAATATCCGTATTGAAAAGATCTATCTATGTATGATCTATTGATATTGACCACATCATTGGTATGATGTGGTTTGTAGGATTAAAAGCATCAGCTTCACTACTGTTTGTTCTTTTTTAATTACCTACTAGATCTACCAGAATCAACTCATTCTTAAAGCTACAGCTTGTAGATTAGTAGATGGATGGCAGTTTTGTTCCACCACTCACTGAGCTGTGATTGGTTGTTTTTAATTTGGGTGAGGGTGTGAACCAATCAGCAGCAGCAGGTGCTACAACATGGCGGCTGTGTTACACAGACAGTGAGCTGTCATATATCAAACAAGTTAATCGTGATCTATACTGACTGCATGCACAGTGAGGCGTCTCTGGCTCAACATTGTTTCAACCTTTCCTGATTATGCAGAGTAGATAGCTGGTTAATGGAGCTGCTTCCACTAACTAGATTAGATAGTTGGTTAATGGAGCTGCTTCCACTAACTAGATTACTCTGCTAGAAATGACCGTTCAGCCATAACAACATGACTGATGTTCACATCCTAGACAGAACTGTGTCAGCCCTGAACTCCAGCTGGCTTCCAGATGAAGAAACTGTTTTTTGTTATAAATGTTAGCGTTGGCTGTCAGATTGAGAGCCCTGATGTGAGACATTCAAGCTGGCAGACGAGCATTTCTGGTCCAATACTTTGTTCATCCAAGGCTGGAGCAGGAGATGAAGCAACAACTGATGAACTTCCTCCACCTGGGCCAGTTGTTTTCTTTAGACATTGCTGCACCCAGAATTATTTCGTAACTCCCACATCTGTGTTGAAATTTTGGTTATCAACTTTGAATAGTTGGACATCTATGTAGGCCTGTCCCAATAAGACAGCAATTGATTAATTGCACAATAAATTAAAACAAGCTCAACAATTTACATTTGCATGATTTATTGTTTTTCTCTTTTTCCTTCCAAAAAACTGTCAGATAAAAGTCTTTAGTCTGGTGTTTTCGTCTCAACTAGACCTTGTTTTGAAGGACAGTTGTGTTTACAGATACTTTATGATTCATATTATTGGTTGTTTTTATTTTTATTTATTTTAGAAATGTAAAACTTCTTCCATTTTCAATGTTGGATGTTGATTAGAATTTAAAGTTAGTTGATCTTTGAGGATGTGTTCTTGAATTTCTATACCATTACAGTTATATTACTAGGAAATGGTCTCAAAACAATGTCATCATTTCTCACTGCAACTTCTGGGACAATTTGTCATCTAGCAAAACTCCTCCATCTAGAGGTCTGCTCTCATTTTGAAGGAAGTAAAGAGTGTTTAGCAGTTCTGTTTCCTCTTCTTTATTTTCTTTGTTTTTCAGTAACTTTATATCAAACAGGAAACTCACTGGAACAAAATTAAAAGAGTGTCACTAGGTAGAGAAGAGCTTGTTGTTCTGCTGCTCTAAGTGTTTTGCATTTCATTGGCACATAATCCCAACAAACCCGCCGTCTGTCTCGCACTGACACCATGACCTTTTTGTCCAGAGAATGGATCCAACTACCAGGAGATGTTGCTGGAGATGACTGGGCAGAGGACAGTTCCTCAGGTCTTCATCAACAAGACGCATGTCGGTGGTTGTGACAAGACCATGCAGGTGAGGGTCAAATGACTTCAGTACAGAGGATCCTAAAGACAAGCCTGACATCCCTGCAGCTGTAGCAGGTGGTTTATTGCGAAGCTTCCTGAGATCAGTTGGTGTCCAACTTAAGTCAACTGTCTGAATTCATGGTTTACACAGACTTTATAAAATAACTGCTTGGATGACCAGGAGCCAAATAGTTGGAACATTTCCAAATGAATCAGAGGATTTACCTGGAACTAGGGCTGGAAGACATGACTGAAAAACCTATCATGATGAAAGCATTTCATACCAGTCAATATTGATTGTCAATAATTATTGATTATACCAAATTATTTCAGATTTAAATATCTGAAATGCTGCCTAACCGGTGATTTGATTTGTCCCATTTCATCCAGCTTTCACTGTGTTTCCCCAAGTTACTGAACAGGTTGTTGCTAGGTAACCAAAGAGTGAGTTAGTTGATGCCACAAGCCTTGTTTACTTTGCTGTGAGATGGTGACTGGGTACAATATTTCCTCTGCCCACATCTCCCAGAATGCTGTGCAGTTCTGGATTGTTTAGTGAATATTCTATCAGATGTATGATATTGATTGCATGTCTAAAGTATGTATATTGCTGTTGATTGGTTAATAAGCAAACTTTTGAAATGTTGCAAAGAAGAAGTTGATTTCATGCAATTCCACCAGGTTACACAGTGTGTTATTCATCAGATGTTAACGTTACACATACTTCTACTTCCTGTAGTACACAGGAAGTGTACTACAGGAAGTAGATACGCTGAATTAGGAGTATCATCAGTGACATGGGGTCATTGAGCTTCCTTCTAATTGATTTGTTTTGCTTTTAGCTACTGCAGCAAAACAAAGTGTACCTAAAATTGGAAATTGAAGAGGACAGGCGTAAACTATAAATGATCTTTGTTTCTTAGTTACATTGTGTGAAATCTGACTTTTTTCATTTTTGTAACTCAGTGGTATATAAACAAATGGTTGACTGTTCCATCCCAGTGTAGTGTGATCCTCTGGTTTTCATTTGACCAGTGCATTGTGGGAACTTTGTGTTCATGTTTGCATCAGGCTCACAAAGATGGCAGCCTACAGCAGCTCCTCAGCGGGGGAAAGGAGGCATACGATTATGACCTTATAGTCATCGGAGGCGGATCCGGAGGCCTGGCCTGCTCCAAGGTGATCTAGTAGATTCTGCCGTTCTGCTCCGGTTGCTAGGCTACTGTTGTAGCAATAAAATGCCAGCAATCTCTTGTGACTTCTAGTGCATTGTAAAGTCTGATTTAGAAGAGGATTGAAATATGCAACTCAATGATAATAACATTGTGGTCTACTGCTAACAGGAAGCGGCCATGTTGGGGAAGAAGGTAATGGTGTTGGACTACGTTGTTCCCACACCAACAGGAACCACATGGGGTGAGACACTTTGACATAATCCCAACTAGTGAATTCTCTTGTGGACAGCCATTGTTCATCTGAACGCCTGTTTTCTTTGTCAGGTCTCGGTGGAACCTGTGTGAACGTCGGCTGCATCCCCAAGAAGCTGATGCACCAGACAGCCCTGCTGGCTACGGCCATCCAGGACGCACGAAAGTTCGGTTGGGAGTTTGACGAGTCGGGTGAGGTTGCCGGCCGCTGACATCCCAACAGCCCAACTGGTCTCTGAAGGAGGAACCTGACGGCTTTAACGGCGTCTGTCTGTCTGCAGTGAAACACAATTGGGACACCATGAAGACTGCAGTCAACAACTACATCGGCTCTCTGAACTGGGGCTACAGGGTGGCGCTGAGGGACAAGAACGTCAACTACGTCAACGCCTATGCAGAGTTCATCGAACCACACAAAATCAAGGTGAACGGTGGAGTAATGCATCATGACCTTTTTTAATTTTAGGCCACAACAATCACAAAAAACATAATGTCTTGGAGGGGATATTTGATTAACTAAGTAGTCAGTAATTGAGGAGAAAAATAATACATGAAGAAATGGAACCAATAGGAGCCTCCTGCACAGATATTCAGCCCAGTTTACTCTGGCACCCCTAAATAGAGTCCACTACTTTGAACATAAGTTAAACAAAGTCATCATTAAGACCAAAGAACACAACAGACAGAAAACAGTGTTTTACATCTTGTATGTGATCAGAGCTCTGTGATGTAAACATTTTAAATGATCATCTTTGTTCTGTCAGGCAACAAACAAACGAGGGAAGGAGACGTTTTACACAGCAGCCAATTTTGTGTTGGCTACAGGGGAAAGGCCGCGTTACCTGGGAGTCCCTGGAGACAAGGAGTACTGCATCACCAGGTGAGCACACACACACACACACACACTCTGTTCAGAGCACCTGAAGGGTGGGGGGCGATGGCTGTGCTCTGTCCAGCCATCAGCCCCTGTAATACAAACCCTTTATTATTATTAAAGTTGGACTCTGTCTGTGTCTGGTTGGTTCACTATAGTTCTGGAGGCTATGCTGTCTCTGGATGCTGCCTGCCTGTTTTTCTTTTCCCAGTTTGAAATAGTTTATAGAAATCCAGTCACTCTGGGGGGTTTTTTTTGTTTGTTTTTGTTTTTCAGTAGGATCCTATGCCAAAATAGATTTCTTTTTACTGAATTTCTAACTATCTTTCCAAGCCAGTTTAAAACTTGGCTGAGCTCCAGTTTTTTGCTCTGTTTTAATAATGTGGGTAAGTGGACCAACATCCTGCTGCTTTATGAGCTCAACATATAAATCCCATTTTTGCAGTCAAGTTTTTAAACTTTGTCTAATATCTCTAGTTGATCATGAATCTTATACAAAATGGTTTGTATATCTCTAGTCATGGTTTGTTTTATTAAGCAGGTGGATTAATAAGATAAAACTCCGTCTGTTAAAACCTCGTAAACAAAATACAACAAAAAGGAGATTCAGAATTTATTGGATAAAATGTTTTAAATTACTTAGTAAGTGCTGATTGCCTTTTTTTAAGTGCTAATATTAAGTTGGCTGCTGGTGTTAACGTGGAGTTTGAATTCGGCTTTTAGAATATTCCCAGAGCTGGAAACTGCTACATCATTTTCATTGGCACTTAAGCAAGTTACTTGACATTAATTATGAAAGCCACATTTGTGGATCATAAAACTTATCGCTCTGCAGAGTTTATTGAACTTCCTAAATATGGAGGTGGAGGTGGAATCATATACAGTGTCTCCTAAAACTACTTCAAGCTCGAAATGAGAGCTAGTGATGCGCCGATCCACTTTATTTCAATTTCAGTATTGATCCCAATACCAATATCTGAGGTTTAATATGTGAGGTTTAACATCGGCTGTTGCAGGAAAATGTCGCTTAAAGCACAAATTGTCATTGATTTGTTTCGATATCTGTACCATTACAGATATTGTCAGATATTACAAATACAATACAGAATGAACAGACTGCTAAATGGGATTTAATGATTACCTGAGTTATTGTTTTTGCTCCGTTCACCAGTGACGACCTGTTCTCGTTGCCCTACTGCCCGGGGAAGACGCTGGTGATCGGCGCGTCCTACGTGGCTCTGGAGTGCGGCGGCTTCCTAGCCGGCCTGGGCCTCGACGTCACCATCATGGTTCGCTCCATCCTGCTGAGGGGCTTCGACCAGGACATGGCCAACCGCGCCGGAGCACACATGGAGACACACGGCGTCAAATTCATCCGCAAATTCGTGCCGACAAAGGTGTGTGTGTGTGTTGCCATCTCCCATAAAACGTGTCACTCTTGTACTTTGCGTAATGGAAGTTGCAAATTATCTCCACTGTTGCAGACTTTGCACTGTGTGTAACTTCTAATTGAGCGCCATTTGATCTTTTTTTTAAGCCATAGATAAACATTTGTCTGTGTGTATCAGATCGAGCAGCTGGAGGCAGGCAGCCCCGGCAGGCTGAAGGTAACGGCCAAGTCCACAGAGACGGACGAGACGATGGAGGACGAGTACAACACGGTGTGTAGATCTCTGATCAGCTGATCAAACATTCTTCACCTTATCAGTCTGTCTGTTTGGAATCTGAACCACTTCCTCCAACATCTTTTTTTTGTTTTGCTCCCTCCCACCCCTTGATGAAATCCAAACTATTTTTTTCCTTTGTGTTTAATTTGTCCTTACATTTATTTTGTGACCAAATAGGTTAAAGTTTGACAAAATGTCATTGCGGTGGATCTAATTTTAGCAGTCTTACAGCTTCTAAGGGGAAGGAAGTGATTTACTATCAGTTTTTTTCTATTTTTGTCTCGATTTAAATTTGGCCACTCCTATGCAAATAATTGAGCAACCCCAGAGGACTTCCTGTAACTAACCAGACCCTCTGTCTGTCCCTCAGGTGTTGATTGCAGTGGGTCGGAACGCGTGCACAGATAAGGTTGGCCTGGACAAGGCGGGGGTCAAAGTGAACCCAAAGTAAGACTCTTTTGCTGCACCGCCTCACTCTGCACTGTCCCTTTAAGACTGGACATACAGTCACAGTGATTCAGCACTTCTGGCTCTGCTGGGGGAACTGAAGGGTGCTGGGGGGACGGGGGAGGGTCGAGGGGTTGTTATGGAGATTTGAAAGGTGACTGGTTGGTAAAATGAGAATGTCGGCATGTGATTACTAACAGGAAGTGAACTGCTAAAGTTTCATGATCCAAACCGTCCTTTTCTTGTTTTTTGCTCAGCTTTTCTCTCATGACTCAATGCTGAAACAGATGTGAACGGTCTTTGACTGGACCCCAGGATCTGTTCAGTGAATAACTTGGCAGCTGAGCCTGAAGCTGTTCTCAGTCACATGAACTGGTCTTATGATCATAGTAATATACAGTCTGAGCTGCTCTGTGTATCAATGAGCATGTGAAATATTAACACTCTCTTCATGAAATCTATTACAGTGTGTGTTCAGGCTGACCTTGGACCCAGTTTTTTATCTTTGCTGTGTCATGGTTCTTCAGTGTATAGTGAACCATGAGGGCAGAACGCTAAAGCTGATTTGCTTCTGCATTACTGGCTCATAATCAAAATGAAAGCATGTCTGATGCAAATGAGGCATTTTACTGACAATGTTTTGAGATGGAAGGTTTTAGATTCAACACAAAGTATTCATCTTTTATTGCTCTACTTTTGCTTTCTTTTTTTATTTGAGTAAATATAAGTAATACCACAAATGTCTTATCAACTTTTACTTAAAATCAGACCTTGAAATGTCCAGATCTGCATTTTATTGACTTATAAAACAAATCAAAACTAAATGCAGCAAAAGGTTTTTTAAATAAATAGTGACCAAATTCTGTTCTTGTTGCTAAGAATAGACAAGAAAAGTAAAATAAAAAAACAAAATGTTTGAACTTGATCAGTTTGAACTTGATGGATTTTGGCCCATGCACCAAAACGTTTAGACATCTCTGCATCCACTGTACATCTGTGTGTTTACTGTCACTGACTTTCCAGCAGGTCAATGACAGTGATGAGATACAAAGTTGCAATATTTCTATTATTGACCTTGCACGTGTAGTCAGGACCTGGTGGTGTTGGCATTGGTCAATGTGACTAAAGTTAAACTCAGTGAGTTTCTCTACATCTTGCTGGGACAGTAGTCCCATTTAGATGAGTTTTAATCTTTCCATTTCTTTCTTCCCTTCTTGTTAACTCGCTGAATTATTTTCCCAGAAATGGAAAGATTCCAGTGAACGACGAGGAACAGACCAACGTGCCCCATATCTTCGCCATCGGAGACATTCTGGAGGGAAAGTGGGAGCTGACGCCCGTCGCCATCCAAGCTGGGAAGTTACTGGCACGTCGCCTCTATGGCGGATCCAACATCAAGGTACAGCCTGGTCTCCAGGCCCTCTAATGCCAATGTCTCCAAGGTGGTGCAGGGCCCCCTGAAAAATGTGTGTGTGTGTGTGTGTCTGTCTGCGCAGTGCGACTACATCAACGTTCCCACCACGGTTTTCACCCCACTGGAGTACGGCGCCTGTGGCCTGTCAGAGGAGAAAGCCACCGAGCTGTACGGCCCGGACAACATCGAGGTGAATAATTCATCAGAGGTGATCGGGTTCAGATGACGGGGATCCTGTCCACTTTGTCTCTTTGTCAAATAAGGAGTTCAAATAAAATATTTCTGGTGATAATCAGGCTTGTTTCTTTTAAGTAAGTCTGATCTAACCAGTTTGTCTCAAGACCTTTAGTCTCGCATTCATTCATTGTTGTAAGCAGGAAATTTAGCAGCTTTAGATGGACTTTTAAAATATTTTTGGAATGTATTAAAGGTGCTCTATGTAACTTTTATTTATTTATTTTAAAGCATATATACACATTTATTACAACTGTCACCATGTCGTGACAGTTTAAGATGGATAATCTGTGAAAAGATGGATCTTCTCCACCTCCCACCTGAGCTGCTGTTGCCATCTGAAGAAACGCACCAAATGCAACCAATCACAGGCAGGAAGAGCGTCTTAGCGCTGTCAATCATCCTCATGTACTTGCAGATAAATGTATTAATGGTGGGGGAAAAAACAGCTTAACAGGACAGGAAGACCTTTTATATGCTGTCATTTTTAACCATGCTAACTAGCCTAGCATTCACAACAGGCTATGCTAGCTGTAGCTTAACAGCAGGCAGTGGATGAGCAGCACGGCAAGGTATGGGTGATGGACAGCATTAAGACCTGCCTCTTGGCTTTGATTGTTTTCAGACGGGAGTGGGAGAAGGCAGAAGAGCTTTTTTTAAAACATCTGTTTCAACATACTGTCACTACATAGTGACTGTTTCAACAAACATAAAAAATAATATAAAATGTTTTATTTAATGTCTTCACATACGTGTCTGACCTTGTTTTTGTGCAACAGGTGTACCACAGTCTGTTCTGGCCTCTGGAGTTCACTGTGCCGAGCCGCGACAACAACCAATGCTATGCCAAGATCATCTGCAACAAACTGGACAGCGTAAGGTTTCAGCAGATCTATCCGCCTCTCTCCACTGTTCTGTCCTTTCAGTTTATTGTTTTCATTGTCGCCTTTCAGGACCGAGTCGTCGGGTTCCACTACCTGGGGCCAAACGCCGGCGAGGTGACGCAGGGCTTCGGTGCCGCCATGAAATGTGGCGCAACCAAGGAGCAGTTTGACGCCACCATCGGCATCCACCCGACCTGCGCTGAGGTAAGAGCAGCACGCCAATCTTTTCTAATCTGATTAAAATGTCGCTACAAATTGAGTCCTGAAGCGTAAAAAGGGGATATTTTACTTCATGTGTCAGAGCACCATCCTGATGCTTCTGGTATTGTCTCCTAGACAATTTCTAAATGTCTTAAGATGTTGAGTTGAATTATGGATCAGTTTTATTGTTGTGATGAATAGGGTGAATTAGCTGAATAATGGAGTAGCATTACGCATTCATTATGTTAATGTGTAACAGGGCTAATTGCTGCACATTAGAGGTTGTTCTGTTTCCTTGCTTCTGTTTTTTGAAGGGCAATTATCCTTAGAGACTTCATAATCCATTTTATTTATTATTTAAGTTATAAATGGTTTTTCAGTTTTATTTATTTATTTAAAATATTTTCCGGCTCCAGTGCTTATGTTTTTTGCTTTTCTTTTTCACAAAATTTACATTTATTGGTGTTTGAGAGGGTAAACTTGGATTATGCCATTATCAATATATCACTTGAAAATTGTCTCCAAAAATCTTACAGGCTTTTACAATAATTACTGGAGCAATAGATCATTTAGGACAGTCATCCAGTTGCCCCCAGTGTCTGAGTCAAAGTTGACAGAAATTTTTTAAAATGACTTGGTAATCATGTGTTTGAAGACTTTAACAATACCTAAACACCAACTATGAAGCATTGAAGACTACATTTAATTAATTAATGCAACTAAAATAAGTCTTAATTTTTGCAACATCTTTTGATCCTTTATCTGTGACTTGTCACTTCATTTGCTGATAAGTCACAAATAAAGTGTGAAGTTGTTGGTGTAGAGACAGGAAGTGGTCAGAGGTCTGGTGAATTTAAAAACAAACAGAAAGAAAAAACAAACAATGGACACCTGACTTCATTCTCTCCATGTTTTGACATCCTGACCATACTGATGCTGTACTGAAACCATTTCACCAGAGAAATTATAATAAACAACACTTAGCCTGGGGGCATGAAGTCCCCCAAGTACAGAGTGGAAACCCTAGTCCTGTTGGCTGCTACATTAAAGATTAATTTATTTGAGTCTTTTTACAAATCTCTACCTGAACTGCCAATAATTCTGCCTGCTTCTCCAGGCCTTTTACGAAGCAACATAACAGCTGCCTCTTCCTCCTGCAGGTCTTTACCACCTTGGAGGTGTCAAAGAGTTCGGGTGGAGACATCACCCAGTCTGGTTGCTGAGGTTAAACCCCGCCTGTCTAGCAGGCTGCGCTCATATTGGACTCTATCCTGTCCTGCTGGTTCCCAGCCAGAGGTCACAGGGTCAAAGGTGCTTGTTTAGATGTCATACAAAGCATTAAGGGTCTGATGTGAAGGTAGCCTGCTGAACGGCGGGGTCACTCTTCTGGCCTCCATCGGTCTGTCCACTTCTCAGAGGAGCTCCAGCACACATGCCTACGGGAACATACGTGTGTTTGGAGTTTTTATGACGTTCTGGCCCGTAACCTAGCATAGTCAGGTGGGCGAGGATCGATGTCCTTCTGCAGAGGATCCCGACGGTGGCGCCAATCCTTCGTCCAAACCCTCCCAACTGTTCTCCACTTGCAAGCAGAGGGTGCACAAACTGAAAACGGCTAACCGCGTGGCTTGTGCGCGTGAACATCGTCATGATTCCACATGCTTTCTCTTCAATTCAACATCAGTCTGAAATGAAATGTATGCTCGTTCAACATGACCATTTTAAGTTTAGGAAACTTCTGAGAGAACATAATCTCCTGAGCCTGCAAGCTTCGAGATCTGCTTTTACTATTTTCAGTCTGAAGAGTCGTGTTGGCGCGAGTTGTATCCACAGTTAATTTATCTTGTGTGTTCTGCCTCTGCATTGTGTATATAAAGGTACATTTAGTCTTCAGTCACTGTGGGACATTAATCATCTGTATAAATGACAAGTTTGTTAGTGTCAAACTCCTCTAGACCACTGTTTTTCTTCCACACTTAATAAAAGATTTATTCACATTTAACATGTGGTAACATGTTTTTCCGAGTCGTCTTTGAACACACCTTGAGGGAGTTTACTACTACCTATGTAGGAGTGACCCCACTGTTATGTTTTGAAAAATACAAATAATGCTTACTTATGGGAAGACAGACATGGTATAGAATACAGTTTTATATAGTATTTAACATTTTTCTATAAGTAAACGTTTTAAATACTCTAGTGATGTTCTATGATTAATACTATGGTCACAATATCTGAGTTATATTTCCATAATAATCATAACTAGTCAAAATGAGTGTTCATTTGACCGTTTGTTCCCTTCCCCCACACCACAGTACATGTCACAATATATGGTGGTCAGGTCAGAATATGGTGACCTGACCATATACTGGTCTACTGGTGAACCTGTGGCTCACCGGTAGACCAGCTGCTGAGCTGCACAGTTTGTGCCAGAAAAAAAAGGGTAAAACCTTTCAGTTTTTTCCAAATAAACCGTTTAAGTTCAGTAATGTTGTTCCATAGATATTTTAGCTAAATTATGCTAAGCTTTTTAGCAAGATTGCTAATGTTGACGTCACTAGTAGGTGTAGCCTGCGGCGCAGTGGCTGATGGGATATAAGCGCCATCTTGAAGGGCAACAAATATCCATCGAAAACTTTCTCGCAGATTTAAGTAAGTTAGAATAACTTGGCAATGGTTCGAACCTGTTGTGTTACTGGATGCAACGTCCGGTCACACGACCGGAGTGGTAAAAAGATTGAAAATGGTCTTTCGTTTCATTGTTTTCCTGCCTGGAAACAGCGGGAGGGAGAACATGTATCTGAGCTAACGAAACGAAGACGAATGGCCTGGATAACAGCGGTGAAACGTACCGATATAAACTTCTCCAGCATTCCAAGATACATACAAGTTTGTTCCAGACATTTCCATTCTGGTGAGTGTCGAAATTCGCTTTGTTGTGCCAGACGTGATTTTTTTCGGATGTTTTCACGTTTACTTCATGTTCAGCTCATAGATGGTAAACACGACCTGGTTTATGTATATTTTTTGTATGTAACGTGTTGTATTCTAATGTGGTTTTATGAATACCGTACAGCACTGTGGCGCAGTTAATAGCTGTTTTTAAAGTGCTATATCAATAAAATTAACATTACATGAAACAAACTGCTTGCATTGTTCCAGCGTTGCCGGTTTCACAGTAGTAACACTGATCTGTGTTCTCGTATGTCCTCTTCAAGGAAAACCTTCATATGAAATGGATGAGCAGAATCCAGACTGGGTTCCAACTCTGCTGATGAGTCCACCCGCAAATATACTGACCTCAGACCGACGTTCTCATCGAAAGAGGCGCCGCAGCGGTGCAGCTACAGACCGGACAGCAGATAAACACCGGACAGCGATGGACATGTCGGACCGACAAGTGGAGGAGCAGGTTCCAGAGACTCCATCAGAAACCCCAGAAGAGCCAAATAATAAACACACAGCAGTACAAACTATAAAAGAGGAGTCAGCTGGAGAGGAGCTCAGTCTGAAAGACGAACCAGCAGCAAAAAGGCAGCCAACCAAATGTCAGTTGTGTGGCGAGAGGATGGCAGAAGTAAACCGTCTGTTACAGGAGAACAGGGAGCTCAGGTCCGAGCTCAACAAAAAACAGCTGGCCGAACATTTTTTTATGGACGACACAAGAAAGGTCCCATATTACACAGGACTTCCTTGCTTTGCTGTCTTGTTGTCGTTGTTTAACACTGTTGTGCCTTTTCTCCCAGCATCACAACAACTTTCTCAATTTCAAATGCTTGTACTTACACTGATGCGTCTTAGACTTGATCTGCCTGTTCAGCATCTCTGCCATCTTTTTAATGTGTCACACCAAACTCTGTCTGATACCTTTGTTGACACCCTTGATGTGTTGTACACACGCCTTAAGCCAGCGGTGATCTGGCCCGAGAGGCATCGCTTACAGGCAGACATGCCGCCTCAGTTTTCGAAAACATTTGGAAAGCGTGTGGCAATTATTGTCGACTGTTTCGAAATAGGCACAGAAAAGCCCTCAAATTTAAAAGCACTAGCACAGTCCTTCTCTCAGCACAAAGGCAGACACACAATGAAATACCTGATTGGGATCACGCCGCATGGTTCAATTTCTTTTATTTCTAACGGATGGGGCGGGCGAGCGTCAGACAAGCACGTAGCAGAGAACTGTGGCATTCTCTCCAATTTATTACCTGGGGACATCGTGTTGGCTGGCAGAGGATTTGATGTTAAAGACAGTGTAGGAATGATGTGCGCTGAGGTCAAAATGCCCTCATTCACTAAAGGGAGAGGTCAGCTCGACGCTAAAGATGTCGAAGACACACAAGCTGTAGCTCACCTCAGAATCCATGTGGAACGAGTCATCAGTTCCATGAGAAATAAATACAAAATGTTACACAGAACTGTGCCAATAACTCTGCTGCTCACATGTGAGGGAGAAGAGACGACTCTTCTTGATAAGATTGTGTATGTGTGCTGCAGTCTGGTGAACATGATTGTAAAGTCTAACACAAATGAAACCTCCACATGTTGATATGTAAAACAGGCTGGAAAAAAATGTTTGCACTCATTGTTTTGAACTTTTTGGAGCAGCTGCTTGTACTGTTTTATGCTAAAGTGTGCGTTGTACGAAATGCATTTGCACAAATTGTTTTGTGTTGAAATGTTTGACAGTTGAATACTAACATGGACTTGACTGATTTTTTTTTTTTCATTTAATAAAGACATTTTATTCAAACACCAAGTAACAGTTTTAATATTTCAGGGAACAAGCATATATGTAATGAAATAGATCCTATTTTTAAATGAGCACTTTGTGGAATTAAAGTAAACAATTATATAGTCGGATATTTCTATATTATTTCACATAAGTAAAATGAAATGGAGTCCATCTTTAAACATTTGATGTGATTAAATATTTCAAAGTAAATATTAATGGTGATCAGAAAATGTGATAAAAAAAGATCCCAAATGTACATTGGATGTATGTTAAATGAATGTACATGTAGTGTATTTTTGATGTTACGACTGGCTCAAGGTCATAACAAAACAGGAGACCATGCAGGGGTTAAAGAGTAGAAAAATGAATATTTATTAACAACAACAATGGATTGTGGATATCAGTATCAATGGTGTAATGTAAATGCTTGGATGTGTTCTATGAGTGCATATGGAAGTGTTGAAGTGCAAAGACAAACGCAAATGTGCAAAAAGGAGGGGAGCTGAGGCCTGGCAACAAACACCACAAGCATCTAGCAGCAGAGTGGAGCCAAAGGCGACCCAGAAGATGGAGACAGCCTGGTTCAAATACTCTGCACTCCAATCAACCTGACCAGCAGCATCTGTAGAGGGGAGGAGCACAAAGACAGACAACAACACACCTGCAGCCCAGCCTACAAGGCCCAGGGCTGTAACAGATGTAGATCATGTTAAATATATCGAATACATTTGATGTATTTAACATATTTCAGGTCAGAAGTAAACAGGTAATGAAAGCAGATCCTGTTTTAAAGTAAACATTTTATGTAATTAAACATTCCAGCTAACAAACATTGTCTGGCGTAATACATTTTATAGAAAACTTGCTTCACAACAGTAAGTGCAAACATATGTCTAAGCATTATTTACACACTGTTAGATTATTCTGTATCCCTTGAATCTGGAGTACAGTCCAGAGCTCTGATAAATATCTACCTACAATCTCTGGAAGGTAAATATTTTGAAAGAAGTTTTGCACTTTTTGTAGTCGTGGTTCCCAGGATTCCTGTGACAAGACAGAACAACAGCCATGTCTTTCTGGGTCCGTACAACCAGGTCACAGCAGTTTGATGTTACAGAAAAAAATCTCAGTTTGCACCTGTTATAGTACAGATGATGTTTCTTCAGGTGAAGTTTGTTGCCAGACAGCTGGATGGAAAAGTTTTTGTCGTTTGCATCCACAGCTGCTCTTTGTGACAGCTAGCTGTAATTTAAAGTAGACATTTTACACATCACCCTCATGATTCACACCACAAACACTATTACTACACACCCTATTAGCACCCAAATGTCAAATTTCCATAACCTTTTGTGAGTAATGTATATCAGTTCAGACGACATATGTAAACACATTTCATCTACACTTTCACTCACCTGTTGGGATGTATTGGCCTTGTTTGGCTGTTATGTGTCCAAATAAATAAAACAATAAAACAAATCAATCAAAGACAAAATGACCAAGACTGGACACCAACTGATGCCAGGAACCAAAGGCCAAACAGTTCTGTTTTACTCAAAGTCTTGTTCTGTCAGTACCAGCCTGGATGAGACGTGGAGGAACGAAGGAGTGAATCCAAACATTGCACATATCATAAACACCACATTTTTTAATTCAAAAAGTTGTTTTGAATTAAAAAAAACATGAAAATCATACATTTAATTTTATGATTTTAATAATTCCTGATTATCTGCTGCACTGCCAATGTTTGACAGCTTCTTTACTAGACAAAAACAGATGTTAGATTTGTTTTATGCACATGCTAACAATTCATACATCTCCAAACAAAGATCGCTTTTGGGGAAAAACAGATCACACCTTGTTCAGAGGAAACCTGTAATAAGAACAATCAGAAGATGGTCACAGGAAGCAGAGGGTCATTTTGAGGCCACGGTCTGGGATGCACTGTGCCAGCCACATGGAGATGACATCAATGAAATGACTGTGTGACCAACTATACAAACCTTCGTATGGTCAATACCATCTCCATCAAAACAGTGAAACGCTTCCTTCGCTAACAGAACTACTAAACAAGAAAACATCATTCAGGGAAAGAGACAATTGAGAAAACAGAAGCAGCTTAAAGTCAAGATTATAGACAATAAGGAAATAGAACAGAAGAGAGAGCAGGCTCCAACAGGAACCATGCCAGAGGTTTTTATCATCAAACCACTGATAAAAAAGAATAATCTGGACAAATCAGTGTTGCAGAATTACAGGCTGACGTCCAACATCCCACTCATCAGCAAAATGATTGAAAAAGCTGTTTAAACAATTAAGTAGCTTTCTAACTATAACCAACTGCTTCGACGTCTTCCAGTCTGGTTTCCGGTCTCACCCAGTTCGGAAGTCCCTACACTGTCTCCCTGTAGCTCAGAGAATAAACTATAAAATACTGTTACTAGTGTGTAAATTACTGAACAGCTTAGTACCACAATATATTAAAGATCTGCTGTTGTCGTAACAACCTTCCAGACTCCTCAGGTTCTGGTTCTGGCTCTGGTTCTGCTCTGCATCCTTAGAACCAGAACCAAACGAGGTGAAGCAGCATTCGGCTTCTATGCACCACAAATCTGGAACAAACTTCCAGAAAACTGAAAAACAGCTGAGACACTGAGTTCCTTCAAATGTAGATTAAAAGCTCACCTGTTTAGAGTTCCTACTGAAACATAATCGATTAAAAATGTAATGATGGCACTTGATTAAATGTAATGTTTTGATTATTGATTCTATTTGGCAAAACTTTGTGTTTTTATGATGTAAAGAACTTTGAATGTCTTGTTGCTGAAATGTGCTATACAAATAAAATCTGATCGATCGATCAATCAATTGATCGATCGATATGCTGTTTATATTGGAGGACAAATTACTTAACAGTATGAACCCTATTATTATTAATCAGGTGTGATCAAACACACCTGAATCAAATAGCTTAATTACTTCATCTGTATGCATTGAGGGCAATTAACAAGGGGCAGTTCAGACAGGTGAACCATCGTCACCTAACATGGAGCTTTTATGGGGAGAAGTCGGAGAACCCGAAGAGAACCCGCAAATGTTTATGTTTTATTGTTTGAATATTTTGATCGATTCTTCTGACATTTATTTGCATATTTAATTTGTTTTGTGCATGTCTGGTTCATTGATCAGGTGAATTTTATATGTCATATGAAGTTATTTTAGGTGTGGGTGTGTGGAGAGAAAATAATTGTAAATGGTTCAGCAAAACGGTTTTTGCACATGTCTTTAGGTCTGACTAAAGATGTTGACGATGACGTTTCTCCAGATTTCCTGTTTGTTTCGGAACAACCCTGAATGGAGCCGATTGGACAGTTTCCTGATAAGAAGGGATTTTAGAAAAAGGGTTATTGAGACTCAGCTTCTTGGGAATATCTCAGATCACCTGGAGAAAACGTGAAAATGTTTTTTGTGTATTTATATGTGTGTGTAGGTGTGTGTGTGTGTGTGTGTGTGTGTGTGTGTGTGTGTGTGTGTGTGTGTGTGTGTGTGTTTGTGTGTGTGTGTGT
>CAEGAF010020638.1:0-78466 GCA_903067075.1 Micropoecilia bifurca | reverse complement strand
CCCTAACCCTAACCAAAACTCAATTCACACCTTAGTCCTAACTCTGACCCCTGACCCTAAAACAGGGTTTCTCCAAGTGGGGACCAGGCGTAGGTCCCCACATGGCTACCATTGGTCCCCACATGGTAGTGTGTGTTAGAAAAATTGTCCCCACATGGCATTATACACACACACACAGAAGGCGACTTCCTGTCAGTTTGCTCTCTGCGGTGAACATCAAACCATGCAGTTTGCATATCTGTGCTTCACCGTTACTTCTCTTCTCCTTCGCTGCACCACCCAATCCACCGCTTAAAGCTCGTCAGGTACGAGTCTCGCGTGTGTAGGTGTAAAGTAGAACTGAAACGTACAAAAGTGTCATTCTGGTAAAAATGACTTCTTTATCTGCTATCTAAAGAACAGTAAATATTTCTCTTTTCTTTGTGAAAGTAGATGTTTAAGGGGAAATTTATGTCACAGGAGAAAATAACGCACTCTTTAATTTCAGAGTTATCACAACATATGTAAAAAAAATAAATAATTCTATATGGCCGTTACTAGTTTCTGAATGTATTATAATCTAACTTCACTTGCACAAAAAAGCACAAAACCAAATGCCTTGCTTTGAACTAAGTTACACAGGACAGATTTCTGAGGCTCAGTTATCCATGGGGAACAATAACGCTGAGATGTTATTGTTTTATCTTTGTCACTGAACAATTGTAATGGCATTGTATACTGGGAGATCTGTGTGTATTTTTTTTATTACAAAACATTTTTGTACCGACAGAGTTCTGTGCAATGACTTTAAATGATTTGCAGTAAATTCTTCTTTATAAGGTAACAAGGAAGGACGACAAGTGCTGAGAGTAAGACAATCTAGTACCAGGAAGTTGTGCAGTATTTGAAAAGTGCTTTTTTTCTTTTTGCCTGGGAGTTCTCAACAGGAAACTACACACAAGACTAAAACCTTTTATATGATGATCTTTTATCAAGATTGATGAAATGTTGCTACTTTTTTTTTAGATTTATGACTTTAACTGTTGAAAATGAGTGGAGTAGAAACTCCCAAGAAGTATCTGAATGACTTCCGCTGAAACGGAGCTTCGTTTTTGGATTGTTTCCTCAATAACCTTTGTGTCGTGACAAACGAAGTGTTTTGCAGGGTGCCTGGGACGGCCCCACAGAAACATTTGGTTCTTCTCATGTTGACTCTAGAGTGATTTGGCTGCATTTATGTAGAGTTCTGCCCTGACATATTGGTGTTTTTAGAAAGTTTTGCTTTTCCAATGCAAAGTAGCAAGTGTGTCATTTGAAACTCACTTAGATGTGTTGGCAATTTCATAAACACCTTTTTGTCATTTGTTCTGGTGACACTTTGTGGTTCATTGATTGGTCATGGTGTTCTCATAGGGGAAGCACTGATATGGTACAGCCCCAAAGCTATTCTGTGTACTGTTTATTGTTTACTTTCTCATACACAATACATATATGGATTTTTTGTTTTAAATCTCTCCAAACCATTGTTTTTATTTGTTTTACCTTTTTACTTTTTTGTCTATCAGATGAGATCATGTATAATATTGAAATTGAAGGAAGATGTTGCATTGTTTTCAAAATTTCTTACTTGTTTACATTTTGCTATTGTCCATATAGGGAAACATAAGTCATGATCGAAATGTACATATTCTAAGCTTTAGCAGGAACTGAGCCCATCAAACGTTTCATGCATAAAGATATTTTTAAAAATATGTTGAGATGTTTTATTAAAAAGGTAACTCTTGACTATCTATTATTCATTATAAGAATTTCAACAAAAACACTCAATTCTGTTTCTCTGCAGCATCTAGTCAAAGGAGTTCACTACCGCTGGGGTTTCTTTGCACCGAGCGGTCCAGCTCTGGATGAGATAGGAGAAATGGTGGACGCAGGACAGGTATGAGGCCACGCTTTGTTCACGCCGACGTTATAAACAGAAGAACACGTGACGAGCATGCGTGTTTTCCGCTCTCCTGTTAGATCCGTGCCGTGGTGGAGGAGACGTTCAGCTTCTCCCAAGTCCCTCAGGCCTTCGAGAAGGTAGAGAAGGGCCACGCCCGAGGAAAGACTGTGGTGGAAATCAGCAAAGGGGGATCTTGATATATAATATGGACTCTCAACAGGAATGTGTATGTGTGTGAACAATTATGACACAAACTACTTGAAAATAAGTGAAATGCTGCAGCTTGTGCTACTTTTTTTATACCAGAAGACACATTACCTTAAGCAAGGGGTACTGTGTTTGTTGCTACTGCATTGTGACACTTGGACAGAGAGATAAGGAAATGGGTCTGGAAAATATGCATTTTAAATTTTTTTTGCCATTGTCACTTAAATAAAATGTCATACTGTAACTTTCTGCTGCATTAACAAATGTGAAATTATTTTGACTTTAAATAAAACAAAGGTTTTAGTAAAATGTGATAAAAAAAAATATGAAACCATTGCTAGGTTGGTGTTTTGTAACACAATGTGATATTTTAAACATTTTAAACACTTTAAAAATTAGAGTTTTGAAATTAGACATGATTGTAAAATAGATTCTCTCCAAAAAAAGTTTTTTTTAAATTTCCTAAAATTGAAAGTTTTTATGTGAAGTTAACAGCAGGTCCAAGAAATCAGTGAAAAATAATTTTTATTTTATTGTAACAGCCTATAACGACAAACATTTTCTCACATATTTACAACCACCAGAAGGCAATATTCTAAATGCATTTTTTGTTTAAAATTGTAAATCAGTTTGTACAATTGAGGCAAATTATGTACAGTGTAATGAACAAGGCACAATTTGTGTCAAAAAGTCCTAAACAGATATAAAATCTTTATACAAGATCATTTTGATCTATGCAAAGAAACCATTGATGCCTTCTGCAACATCCTTAAGTAAGTTATATACATTCATATCTGCAGGAAAATTCGACATTATGACCCATGTAATGAAAAGTGCCACCGGTGATAAAGTATGCAGCATCAGAACAAGGCAAAGTTTTTGCTACATGAAGAAAAAACATGGAGTCTTTGGTACTAAATGCTTGACAAAAACCTAAAGGTGTCTTGTTATGTAAATTGTACGTTCTTAACAGCAAACACCAGCTCATAGTTTTCGTTCTCGAAAAGAATGAACAGGTGAAAATATCCACGACAGATGTGCATAAAAGCAGCCGGCTAATTGTTTGGTCCTCATCCGATCACAGAATCTCTAAAATCCACCTCTGGATCCACTTCTTTTCATCCAAGTCGTTCAGGATGATCTGGTTCTTGTCGTACTGATGACCCCCTGCAGACAAACAGCAATATGTGTTAAACTACAACCACAATCTGAAACGCTGAGGGGTTGACGCTGTAGTTAGTCACTGTTGCACTGCTTTTTTTGGACCAAGAGATGGCGCTGTTGGATTAACAACAGCGCCATCTTTTTATTTTATTGCAACAGCCTGTAACGACAAACATCGCCTCAACAGCACATAAAGGGTGAGCTTGTTTTGTTTTAACCACACACAGTACAACTATTTATTGAGAGATAAAGGATATTCTATGAACTTTTCGATCAAAAACTCTAGAGATGGAAGTGTCTGACCTTTGACTTCCACGATGAGATTTGGGTTTAGGTGGAAGCGGACCAGTCCGTCCTGGGTGATACTCCACAGCTGGTTGTCTTTTCCTCGCTCTGAAGAGATGCAGAGTCGTGTGCCTGACATTACCACGCTACCTGCTGTCTCCAGGAAGCATTCCTCCATCAGCTGGGGACAGAGAGGACGGATTTGGCATAAAATTTAAAACTACAGAGCGGAGTTGCCTAAAAACAGCACAAAATTAGTCAGTTAAATTTGTGGAATTACTAAAATACGCCTTTGTTTCTTTTTTTTTTTTTTTTTACTGAATTTACTGGAATCTTCCACTGATATGAATAGACGAAAGGATTCATCAATATTTCAGTCGATCTGGAGGACAATGATGATGTGTACCTTGCAGGATATTTGTCCATCTCGGTAGAGCCAGAGCTGGTCTTCTCCTCCTGTCTCCTCCACAGCTTGGATCCTCATCAGTTTGATGTCATCCAGCGTTCCAGTCAGAGTCATCAGACATCCCGTCTCCCTGTTCCGTAGACGGAAGTACATCGGTTTCTGTTGGAAGAAAACATGACAATAACTGGGACGCATTCATCTGAACCCAGATGGGGGAGGTGGAACTCAAACGTATCCACCTCCCCCAACGACTTCCATCTCAAAAAAATGACTTGTGTTCTTTTCATTATTGAAGTCAGCAAAAGAAGGTTTCTGATTGGTGCAAATCACTTCTTCCACACCTGCATCAGTGGACGGAGGGACCCTATTCGCTGCCAGGTGCTGAGCTTGCAGAAGTCGCCCACTTCACCTGGACGGATAAACAGCTGTCGGCCTCTGTAGTTGTTTCCTTCATACACCACCCACCTGCAGACAACGCCATTAGATGTGTGAGGTTAGTCTCTATTTATTTTAAGACTTTTCCAGACTCAGCTTTCCGAGTTATTTGTCCTTTATGTTAATCTTCAAACATTATTAAATATATCAATATAGCAGTTCATGATAACTTTCTAGCAGATATTTCTTTAGCGGATTGGAATAAAATATAGAAACAGGAAAAAAACAAAAACTACAAGGAGGGAAGTAAAAAGACGGACGTAAAGAATAAAAAGAGACTATTGGACGGGAGGGAAAAACAAAGTTAAAATGTACAGGAAAAAGGGAACGACGGATTAATTGCCATACTTCTCTGGACCTGGCAAGCAAACGTATAGGATCAATTAGTATTTACACCAACACCCAACTTAAAATCAGATTCTACGTACATTCCTCCCTCCACCAGCAGGGAGCGTATGCGTGAATCCATGCCAGTCTGCAGCAGGTTTACTGCTCCGCTCGTCAAAGCGACCCTGCGACCTCTGCAGCCCGCTTTGCTGAACAAGACGATGGAGGGCAGGGAGAACTCCTGAAGATTAAAGAGTTTACTTCACAACTGATGCATGTGAAACATTTATTAGACATTTCACTTCAGTTTTAAAGACAATACACACATAGCCAGTTGTCTGCACTGATCGAATGAAGGAGTCTGATGACAGGAGGCCCATGGCCTCTGTGTTGGGGTACTCTCCTTGCTCCAGGACATACATGTTCCCTTTGAACTTTGCTTCCTCATACGCCACCCAGCTGAAACATAATGTTTATTATTTTAGTTTTAACATTGATTTTTAGTTTTGCTACATATAACATATCGAAGGAAATTCCACGGAAGAATATCTACGAGAAATGTGAACTTAAGTTGATGGTTTTCCAGAAGCTAGCCGAAGAACAAGATGGATATTCTTACAGATGGATGTGTACAGATGAGCCTACTATATAGAAAACTATTGTTACTGGAAAAACGCTGAGTATAGTAGAGAACATGTTACACTTTGGAATTATAAAAAAATAAATTATGTTAGTAATCTCTTCTGTCTGGCATATTTACCTGCCAGCCTGGACTTTACATGACTTGGGTGTGAAATCAGCATCCAGAGTATCCATACTGTTGTCCAGAGCCAGCAGCCTTCCCTGAAACTCTGGTTCAGAGTACAACTGGATCTGTAAAACATTCAAACAGGTTTAGCAACTCAGGCAGAAAAAACACATCAATACTCGTCATGATGCCATTTTTAATAAAAATCTGTGAAAGACGAGATAACACCTTAAATCGCGTTGTTCCCATCAGCATGTCCTGCAGAACAAAATAAAGGGTTCTGTTAGAGGTTTTTGTTTAAAATAGTGATCAAGAAAAAGATGTTACACATGTTATGGATACTCACATGGAAGATGGGCTGTATGGATGAAATATTGAAGTTCTGTGCTCCCCAGTCCTCTGGGTTTGAGTACATGCCTTTCTCCAGGACATAGAGCTCTCCGCTGAAGCCAGGTTGTTCAAACGCCACCCAGCTGCAGTTTTCCCCAAACAGGACACATTCAGTTACACAATAACATACTCATAAGCAGATATCTCTTTATTTTTGCAATAAAGTAAAGCTTAGGGCTGAAGGTTAATGGTTGAAGGGGAATGACTACAAGATAAAAAGAGTGTTAAATTTCTTCATGATCTGTACAAATGGGGAAATTTAGGGTCAAAGAGGATTTATGACACTGGTGTAACTGTACAGAGGCAACAAACACACAACGGATGAATAACGTCTTGTGTTTATAAGTCTTCGACATTAAAGTAAAATGTTGATTTTGCAGACAACAAACAGCAATTTTAAGTAGTGATGCAGTTTGTGGGGAATGTGAGCTGCAGAGATCGGTTCTCCAAATGAATCCCTGCCTTTACTGCATCATAAAAAATACGTCTTCATGACTGAGAGGTTGTAAAACTACAGGTGAGACAGATTTAAAGCAAACAGAAAAATGTCATGTAAAATCAGCCAAAGTTTAACCACATTCAACCGAAGTATGAGACAGCACAGAAACAGCACACAGCTCTTAAAAGCCCAAGACTTGATTTTAGTCTTTTAAGTCCTGACAATAAAACTAATGATAATCTCTTCTTGAAAGGTGACTCATGTTGGTGTTAATTGAAAGACTAACACCAACTCCCCTTTGAAAAGAAGAGCTGAAGCACAGCAGACAGGGGCGTGGCCTGCAAGATGCATAGAGTTAATGGGAACGGTTGTTTCAAAATGAAATCGACATTCTGGTTGGAAATAAGCAACTTTGAATGATTTATAACATTATACGTAACCCACTGTACTATGTGAAAAAAGCTCTGAGATAGTTAAAATGCTTTGGGAACAGCTACTTCAAGTTAAAAGTAAAATAAAGTCACTTTTTGTACAAACTTCAATTGGGGTGATTTTACTTTGAGTTAGAAATCACTAGTTTAACATCCTCACCTTGTTGTCTGAACCACTGATATACATTGTACTGTAGTGCAAAATAGCTATTAATATATCAGTGGTGCACACTTTGTTTTAATTAGATTTTGCAAAAAACACTATGCTTTAAATTGGTGACACCAATCTGGCCGATACTTTATTAAAATATTGCAAAGTTAAAAAAAAACAACAACAATATAAGACATTCACTGGGGAACCTATCACTGCTGAGAATAGAGAAATAGTGCTTTACCTTCTGCCAATCTATTTTGAAAAATTGATGAGTTATTTACTTATTTACTGTAGATCAAATACATCAAAACACTTCTGGATTGTAAGGATAAACCAAATATAAAACAATCAACTTGCCAATCAGCAAATCAATTCATTAAAAAAGACAAATAACCATAGAAGGAATGGCAAAGAAAAGTTTGTAAAGTTGTTGCAAGCAGCTGGATGTGGTGCTTTATGTTTAGATGGAGGCATATGAGAAATGACCTAACAACCTAAAATGACCTAAAAGTTATGTTATCAATCTGTAGTTATTGATTCACTAAGTTATGTGCAAAATAGCTATTAAGAAATATATTTTCACTCTTCTGATACTCAAACATTTCCATCATATCACAGATTTAGATAATGTAACAGAATTACCATCAAGTCTTTGGAATTTCTTGAGTCACCAGGAGAAATATCTGCCTTCAAGGAACATTAAGAGTCTTTTTAAAAATATTTTGTATGTCCTGTCATATTAGTTAAAACATTTTTTAAAAATTGGTATTAGTATTTTTGAGCGACTAAGTGTGTATGTTTTGTGCGATATAAGTCTTGGTCTTGGCTGTAAGACCAGAAACACGCCCAAATCTTTCAAAGTACCCAACGGATACTGTTACCCCACTGCGTTGGCGAGCTGAACTTTACTGTGTATAACAGAAACCGGTTAACTTACACTCCTCGTGTGACGTTGACTGACTGGGTTTTGGTGCTGCGGCCAACTTCTTCCATGCTGATGACGGGACCCACCAAGTCCATGTGACCCCCGCGCTCATTAAAATTAGGATCACTGAACAGTTTCAGATGTGGGGACTGGAAATCCTGGGGGACAGCATCACGTAGAATTAAATAGCAAGTGCGTTCACATCAAAAGGAAAAATTCACCCGTGTCAAACTTTAAATTCTTTAAAAAATGCTTACTGCGAGTACAGGCCGCAGTGACTCTAGGCTGTCCTCAGATCCTCCCCACTCACTGCAGTGAGGATACAGCCCCTCCTCCAGGATGTACTGCTGGCCTTCAAAGTCTGCCTCCTGATAGCCAACCCAGCTTCAAGACAGAACAAGAGTATCTTAGAGACACTAATTGAAAATTATTCAGTAACTTTAAGTATAAAATGATTGGCTGCTCTCTCCAATATGATACTTACAGACCCCCGAGGATCCTTATAGAGCCAACTGAACAAAGAGTTGTGTTCTTCCCATCAGTTTTTTGTTGCTCCAGCAAGTTATAGACATCACCATCCAGCTCCAAACACTGCCCATCAAAGTTTGGCTTTTCAAACACAAGAGCCTAGAGTAGAAAATGAGAATAGGGAGCTAAAGCTTAGTGGAAGTTGGTGTTTTCTGGTCGTTGCTCATCTTTGTTAAATACGTGCAATTTGGCCATATGTTTTGTACCCAATCTTGCTGAAAAGTCAAATGACAAATCATTGCCAGTTTTCAGGTAAAACTTAATATAAAATGGTCTGGTATTTTTAAAAGTCCATGATGCCATGCATTCTAACAGGGTGCCTGGTGCATTTGTGCCTTTGGAAGGAAAACCAGTCCACAGCTTCACAAATCTAAACAATTTAACAACAGACATGGACGGTTGATTAAGGTTTGTCTGGTACTGGTAGGCTTCATTGACAGTAGATTAGACAAGAAATGGACACAAAGAGAAAAGGGGAAGACATGCAGCAAAGGTGCCAGGGTCAAAAAACAAACCTAACGGCTGCATCAAGGACTTATAGCCTTGTATATGGGGTGGTCGCTCTACCTATAAGCTACACTTCCTCCCTGACATGGACTGTTTTTCAACATATTCATTCCTTGTTTTATTGGACTCACTTAAAGCGTTAATGAAAAGCTCAATGTTAATCTAATCTGTGAAATTACAATTTAGCGGACTGGGACTTAACATGTCTGGTTTCTTTTCATGACATGCCTCCCAAATAGTCATTTGACTTGTAAGCATGTGTTGCATTTGCTCATCTATGGATACTGGGTGACCCTTACATGGCAGTTTTGGCTGAAATTATCTTGCATTGAGCTTCAGAGATTTTGTGCCTCCATCAAATGTTTGTAATAGCAAAGATTTGAGGTCAAATCGAGCCGTATGCTTTCTGATTTGGTCCCTTCATAACTTTTAATTATCTCCTGACTGATATAGGAAGTTTAGGCAAAGACCTACTTTATAATCTTGAAGCCATTTCAAGACTACTAATAAAATCAATCCCTGATTTAATGGTCTCTCTCTCTCTTTCTCTCTCTGCCCAAACAATAACCATAGTAGTAGTTTTGTGAACATTACTAATACACTTATGAGTCGTCCTAAGCACAATTAATGTCCATTTATTGCAGACCTATGATTACGCTTATTGAAAAACCTGTTGCCTAATCAGACAAAAAGAGTTCTTGTTTTCAATTTTTTTCTGTAACTTCAAAGTTCTTAATTGATTTTACATGTTTGGAATCATTATTTTACAAGAAAATCCCTGGTTTTTTATCACATGCTCGATTGTTAGGTTGTTGTTAGGCTGTTATGCATGCTTCAATAAATCACAGAGTTTCGTAACCCTCTGAATCTGAGCCAGGCCATCTGCATCAGGCAAATATGCAGAGGCTGATTTTCAGTTATTTTGCTTATCAGCAGCAATCTTTGCCTCTAAAAGCGAGTTCTCTCACGTATTTACAGAAAAAAAGCTAACAAAGACTCAACACTTCAGCATGTTTGTGGTAAAACAAGAACAAGTTGAATAAGTAAGTCGCGATAGAAACTGGGACAAACCTTAACATCAGCTGGGTGCTCCACCCTTATTGGTCCCTGAAATTGAGACATATAATCTTAACCAAACACAGCTAATACATTTTTACAGAATTACAAATATATAACACACGTTACCATTCGGAGCGGTCTGAGAGAGCCAATGAAAGGCTCAGGGAAACCCCAACTCTGCGGGTGGGGATACTCTCCCTCCACTAGCACTTCAAGCGGTCCTTCAAATCCTGGATCAGAGTACACCAACCAGCTACACATAAAGGCAGAGATCACATCAGACAAATGTATATAATTTTGACTTAAAGCTCCCAAGCAAAGCCTAATGTCAGTTATACCAGGAACACTTTCACTGTCTAAACCACGATTCAGTGTCAACCATCAATAATCCACAGCAGTTCAACTATGGCAACCACAAGCTGTGGCCTGCTGCTCGCATTCCTTCACACACACAACACAGATGATGTTCACAGAAACTTTTTTTTTCTAATTCTCAATAAAGATTATTCAACGTAGAGTGTTGCATTTACACCTGTACAAGAATTCACACTCCTTTGGACTTGTTCAAATTATGTCCCATTACCATCACAAACATCAAAGTCTTCTTATTGGGATTTTATTTGACAAGTCAACACAAAATGGTTCATATTTGTAAAGTGGAAAGAAAATGATGCACGGTTTCCAAAAATGTATAAGTAACAATTTGGAAAGAGTGACATGCATTTATATGCAGCCCCTTTGAGCCAAAGATTCACAGAACCACCTTTCACTGCAACTACAAATCATTTGAGACAAGTCTCTACAATATTTGCACATTGGGAGACTTTTTATTTTTATTTTTTGCATATTCTATTTTATTTGCTGAAGTTTAGTCAGATTAAATGGAGATTGTTTTTTCACATCTTGTTAAATATTCTTTGTTGGATTTATGTCTGGATTTTGGATCATTCTAACACATGCATATGTTTTGTTCTAATCAATTCCATTTCTGCTTTGGTTGAGTGCTAAGTAAGGCTCACTATCCTGCTAAGAGGTGAACCACCATCATTTCTTCCAGTATTCCCCCTTTATTTAGCTCCACCCAGCCTCCTTATCCCTGCAGGGGGAAAAAAAGCATTGCAATAGCAAGATTCTGTTCGGGAGGTTTTCAGTGTTGGTCCAGAACTTTATTTCTGACCTGTCTGAAAAGTTCCTTGACTCCCTTCAGTCATATCTTTTGTCCTCAAATGTTCACTCACAAACCTTTGAGGCCATCACAGAACTGTTATGGTTTAACTGAGATTATAATACACATACAATAATTTACTAATCAGGTGGTTTTTGCGCATAATTTTATTTATGAGTATCAGAGAGAAGGGGGCTGAATGCCATGCCACAATTTTTAGCTTTTTATTTGCTAAATTAAATACATTAAAGTCTGTGGTTTAAAATTTGATTTAAAAAATGTATGCAAGGCACTGTATTTATACCCGTGAACATTTTCCCAGCAGAGTGAGTTTATATGTGTGCTCAAAACTTACATTCCAGAGTGAATCTTAATGGAGCCTGTGGTCTGTGGGATCCCATATGAACTGAGCTCTGGCGTGTCATCACAATAAGATGACATCATCCCCAACCCGTTCACCTCTGAGTACAGGTCAATCCTGGGAATGCTGTAATCCTACAGAAAGAAAGAAATAAGGTTTATAAAATACAATAACTTGTGCTTTTTGCTTAAGCTTTTGGTATAATATAGGTCACATACGCTTATTCATGTGTCACGAGTTCAAAAGAAACATTTATCAGGTAAATTTTTAAGGCATACTCAAAGTTAAGTTCATTCAAATATAGAACATTTTTATAATCTGGTTTATCCCGATCTTAAGTCAATTGAAGGCAACTATACGTCACAGGAAACACCCCAACAAATCGATCATATCAAATTATCAATTGAACTGAATCTACTGAAATTATTAAAGAATTACAACAGTGCCATCATCCATTTAGTTAAATATTTAAATAAATGAATCTGAATAAATGTACCAGTGCTCCAATTAAATTGAACATTTTTCAAAATTTTCATTGGGAGATTTTTCTACTGCAATAAAATAAGAGTTTTAATACCGTTTACCTCATAGAAGTGCTAACAGTTTGACTATAGTTTTGCACATAGTCACAGCATACCAAACATGACAAAGATTTTTTTTTTGTTTTAAATGTAGATGACGGAATATTTCTAAACTATTGACAAACGTATAAGTTCCCAAACATTTAGTGAGTTGTAGAGTTTTTGATTGTTGTTTGATTATCATGATTGACTTTTCATTCCAAACTCTACAACAATATAGATATAGGGATAGTGTTAATACAGAAGTCGTGAGTTGGACTGAAGGGATGAGCTAAAATTAATCATGACTCACTCTGACTGCCAGCCGAAGGGAACCTACAACCATCGGTGCTGTTGGAACAGGTTGACCCAATTCATTTAGCGTCTCTGGAGTTCCCTCCTCTGCCCACATATTCACTAGCTGGTCCATGGGACCCTCTTCCAGGGCAAGGATACGACCCTGGAAGCCAGGCTTTTCATAGAGAAGCCAGCTGAAAACAGATTAAGAAGATGACACTACATCATAAGTAAGAGAAAGACATTCACAAAAAAATCTGAATCAGTAGCCTACCCTGCTGACTTCAGTTGATCATTCAATAAGTTATGATGATAAATTACCATAAACAGAGATTGAACTGGGCTACTGCTGAATACATTTTTATGAATTGATTGATAAGTGATTCCAAGGTAAATATTTTCAACAATGTTACTAAAGACCTCTAGCAAGAGGTGTTTTTACTACTCATACAATTTTTGACTGTATTAAACTATGATGTGGCAAAGTATTGTGATCATAAATGTAGATGAATGTCATAAATGTAGCTGTCTGTTATACTAACAGACAGCCATAATAAAATATTCCATGTTAAACGACACTTTATATGTTTCCCTCTCCTTTCTCTACTTCTCTTATATTAACAAACATTAATTTTCTTTTTACAACTACTAGTAGAATCCCATACCATCCTCTGATGACTTTGATCGATATCACAGGAGACAGTTTCATTGAGGTGGAATCTTCTACATCACCATGGATTTCAAATGCCTCTCCACCAAACTGACCATGCTCGTGTATGACTATCTGCATGAACAAACAGAACCATCAGTGTGATAAAGAGACAATATCTCACAAAATGCAACTAATAACATTTCAAATCCTACCTTTCCAGGTCTTCTGTGGTGTCCTCTAACCACAGGTTTCTGCAAGACAGGTGAAAACACAATTCTTTAATTATTTTTGTTGCAAATCAACCCTAGAATGAAAAATTCGACTTTAGGTTGCTAAGCTTGGACAAGGTTATGGTTATTTGATACATCTATATAGGAAGAGTTGTTCTGTAAAAAGACACCACTTGCAGTTCAGCATCGTATTAGAAAAGTAAGATTTTGTGGTATATTTCACTCTATTTTTTCCATTAAATTTAGCAGTTGCTTGAATCACTAATATGTTGTATTTAACTTCGCATTTATTAATCCATCTCTGACTAAATGCATACCAATTTAAAAGCAATCCATTTTCTTTCAAATATTGTTTTATCCTCGCAAATTCCTTGCAGCAAAAAATAAAAGCTTGTCACTTGTTGTGTCTTACCCTTTTACTACGAATGCATTTAATTTTCCTATCAGTGTTATTTGCTTACTGATGCAAATGTTTTGCCCAGACAGGAAAAGTCATGTGCACCAATGTTGCAAAATATTTCCTGTGCAGAGTGCCACAATGAACATGTGCTCGTTTTCCTTGTTCTTTCTTGCAAATGATTCACAACTTGGCATCTTGAAGTATGAAACCCCCTCCTTTCACCACACACATACGAAAAAAACAAAACGAAAAACGAACAAGATACAACCTGAGGCTTGTGCCTCCATGGGAGTAAAGCAAATATGTGCTTGCCGCTGTGACTTTCACAGAATCATTTGTACTCTGTTAAAGCAGTATGTTCCTGTTGCAATTAGTAAATATGTTTATGAAAAAAAGCTACTACCTTGATTTTAGCTGTGCGAAGTTCATTTGGAGATATCTCATGATTGTAGTTTGCTGTAGAAGGCAGTACTGTAGGATTCTTTGGGCCCCCATCCACAATGGATATGTTTGTAATTGACAACTTCTCCATAGCAGGAGGGGTTAGGTCAGTTGTCTGTGTAAAGTCCATGGAGGCCTCTGGCTCTGGTGTGTCTTTCTTGAGCTGTTTCTCTAAATGATCAGGCAGGTTCACCTCAGAGAGAGCCGGCAGAGGAGGAACAGAGGAGGAGGAGCTACATGCTGACTCACTAACAGCAACTATTGCACCTTCTGAAATCAAGCTTTGATCTGTACCTTTCACGCCCCTGTTATCAGCAGGGGGAACAGGCAGAGGCAAGGCAGTGACTCCCTGCGGTCCAACGTCTTGCTGCTGGTTAGACGGGACTATGCTGTTTGAAGCAGAGGAAGCTTCAGTTCTTGACTTCCTGGAGGTCCGAGGGGAGCTAAGCAAGTCTGTGAGGATGGACATCCTCTCGAGTCTTGACGTCATCTTCCCCGGCTCATTGTTTTGCCCCTCTGTTTTTGCTTCTTTGGCTTGAGTCTCCTCTTTGGCCTCATCCTGTCCTTCAACCTTATGAGTTGCTAGTTTATCTGCTGAGGTGCAGCTCTCTTGAGAGTCAGTACTTTTGCCATTCCTGTCAGCATTTTTTTGTTTGATTATCATAGCTGGAGAAAGGTCCATGCGTCTCTCATTTTTTCTTAAGCCAAACTGAAATTCCTCTGGATCAAATGTCCGCTCAAAGCGGTCCTCCCTGATGGCTGGCATAGCAAAGGGTGGGCACTGGAGTTTTTTACGAATATGTTTCTTTCGAGGCAGTGAGAAGGGTATTCCTCCTTCTCTGACACTGCTGAGAAAATAATCAATTTCCTCTGGTTCAAGTAAGTCATCATCACTAGCTGTCTCGTCTTCATTTCTTCTACGTCCCTTTTTCTTTTTATGACGATCTTCCACATCCAACCAGGCGGATGGAGTCAATTTGGGTGGAACCGGTTTCCCTGTAGGCTTAGCATTGTCAAAATCGAACAGTTGAGTTGTTGCTTTTTTTGAAATTTTGTGTGCCTCGTGTTTCAAACCACCACCTGCACTGGACCTCTCTGCAGATGATTCAGGTTTTTGAATACTTTCTTCAAAGACCTCATCAGTCTTCAGAGAATCATTCCTAAATGATACTTGAACTGAACCAATGGAAGACGCTTTCTTTTGGATTGTGCAAACACATGTGTTTGGTGTATTTTGAACCACAGCAGTGACATTTGCATCCTGTTCTTCTTTGGCAGCATTCAGGTTATCTATATTTCCTAAAACAATTGATGTCTTCTCCTGAAGGTCTCTTGAAATGGAATCATCAGTAACATTGGACATGTCTGATTTAATCTCAACTTTGCCATCTTTGTCAGTTGAGATACTTTGTTCTTTTTGAGTATCTGCTTTGTGAATTTCAATGTTCTTTGCCTGATCGACTGATGGGTCAATTGGTGCAGTTTTTTCTTTAGAATGGTCATGAATCTGAACTCTGTCACTTCTGGCATTCAGCTCTTGAATTTCAGTCTTTGACTGTGCTGGTATTACTGATTCCAGTTTTTCTTTTAGGTCTGCATTTGTAGAAGATTGTGCTGAATTGTCTTGACCTGGTGTTGTACGACTATTTTGTTCTGGAGTAGTCAAGGGCTTCTGGGTCTGCTCTGTAGCTACTAGCAGTAGTTCCTTGACTTTAGCTCCACAGTCATCTTTAGGATCTTCAGTGCTATGATCCTGGATGCTGTGCTCCATCCCGGTTTCCTTTGTGCCAACTTCAGTTGTTACAGAATTTGAATCTTTAGATTTTTGATCTAGGTTTGGTAAATCTTCACCTTTTTCTCTAGTAGTTTTGGATCTTTGGACGTCTGTATTGGCAACTTCACTGATGTATTTCAAAGGTACTTTTTCACTCGACAAACATTCAGAAGATAAATCCTGAAGTTCTGTTTTTTCTTTCCTATCATTGTAAGAGAGTAGATTGTCAGGATCTTGGGTTGCATCCATGCCATAGTTTTGTATTTTCTTCTCTTGAACTTCCTTTTTTAATGTCTCTGACACAGACCCTGTTAACTTTTCTTGATCTGATATTGTTAAACTTTCATTTGAATCATCAGAGATAGTGGACTTTGTGTCTTTCTTGACTTCATGTTTGCTGGCGACATTTTCATTAACTGATTCATTTACTAAACTGTCATTTGATTGGTCCTTACTTGTAGTCTTGTCTTTAGATTCTTTAGCACTTTGACCCATGGTGGATATAGGTTTAACCTCTTGTATTAGACTTTCCCTTTTCTCTTCTGAAGCTTTTTCTTCCAACATTTCTGGTCTCAACTTGACGTTTATGTCAAAGTATTTAGATTCTTGTTGTGATATTTTGATTTCATTTTCTTGCATCACACCAGTGTTTGACGTCTGAACATCTGCTGTTTCATTCACCAAATCTCCAACTACAGTGATACTGCAAACAGAGTGAGCATCTTGGGTGTCATTACTATCCAGAATTTCAGCATCAGTATCGAGTTGTTTTTCTGATTTGTGACTCGAATGTTCAGATCCCCCCAATTCATCTTCAGCCTGTTTTAATTTGCCTGTGCCTTTGTCTCTAGCACTTACTGGCCTGAACTGTTGGAGGCTTCCAGGGTCATTTCTTATATTAGCAGTTTCTAACTCATTCACCAAACATTCTGTCAAGGTATCTTTTGTTGCCGAGTCATCTCTATCTCCTTCAGAGCCTGGTATTGGTATGTGCTCAGTATGATTTCCTGTTGTGACCTCAGGTGCTTCTGCTCTTGGTGTCTCACTTCTGGCAGATTTTGGATCTTCAATGTCTGTTGATATTCCATCTTGTTCTCCAGCAATAATTGCTGCCTGATGCAGTTGACTGATAATTTTGTTTGCCTGATCCAGAACTTCTGTGTTATTTGTCAGACTTTGCAACGATGAAACCCTGATTTCGGATTTTATAAATTCAGATTCTGTTGACTTCCCTTTGTGGTCACCAGTTATTGGCTTCTGGACCCCTTTGTTGCTAATGTCACTGGAACGATCTGGTGCTGCTGTCTCATTTACAATAATTTGCATTGAGGAAGTACTTTTTTCAGACTTTAGTTGTTCAGATTCTGAAGATATTCCATCCTGGCCACCAACAGTTAACACTTTCTGGACCCGTTGGTTGCTATCTTTACTAATATGTCCTGGAGTTTCTGTCTCATTTGACAAACTTTGCAATGACAAATCAGTAATTTCAGATTTCAGATGTTCAGATTCTGAAGATACTCCATCATGATTACCAGTCGCTATCACCACTTGACCCTGTTGGTTGTTAGTCGATTTTTCAAGAACAGTTTTGGTTGTCTGAAGCTTTTGTTTTGTATCCTCACTGTTAGCTGTTACAGTTTCATTCCTAAAGCTCTCTGAGATTTCAACTTCAGGTTTTACATTGTTTTCTTCAACGTGAGTGCTCACTAATGATAGTTTTACAGCTTGAGTCTCTTTTGTCTTTTCTTCTTTAGTTTTTGCAACCTTTTGTCCATTATCTGATATATGATTTTCATTTCTCCCTTGTTTTGTTATATTTACACCTTCTTCTCCAGTTTTAGAATTAGTTAATGACTGAGCATTTTGTTCTGTTGTTTTATTCATAGTTTGGTTTTTAAGTATGATCTCGTCTTTTTCTTTGGAGCCGTCTTCAGATTCAGTCTCCAGCATTTTGCTGTCAGTCGTTGATATTCCAGGACTTGATTTTTCCTTTACAACATCATAATTTTTGCCTGTTAGATTTCTTGAGTCATCTTTCATCTTTTTACTTTTGGTTATTAGCTCCTTGGCTTCCTTTTCATTTTTCCCCAGTAGTTCAATATTTTGAGGCTTTGGTCTCTCTGCATTCATAGAGTCACTTTGTGAAGTTTCTTGAAAGTTCTGCTGTTTTGTGTCAATCATACTTGCTGTAGTTTCAATTATTGTGCTCTCTGCTTCCTCGCTCTTGGTTCTCTTTCCTTTCAGGACATGTGTAACTACAGCCTGTTGGTTCTTTGTAGCCTTAGGCTGCAAGCTTTTCTCTTCTGTTGAGAGATGGCCTGTTTTCCCCGAACTCGTAATTCTTCTCCCTGCAAAGTCCACAGGTCTTTCTTTGAGCTTCACTTTACAACTGTTTTGTGACTCAGAGCTTTCTGCTGCAGTGTAATTAAGCAATTCATCTGGCTTTGAGTCTTTTTCCTTGCTTCCAGATTCGTTTAAAAGAGCCTCTTTGTTTAACTGATTTTCAACATTCTTGGGCAATTGGCAAACAGTTACAGTCTCTGTTTCTGCATCCAAAGCCTCAGCTGGTTTCCAGCCAACCTCCTCCTTATTTTTCTCCCCTACATCAAAACCTTTTGCTGCTTCCACAGTTAATGTTTGGGATACTCTGTTATTTATAGTTTCAGTTGGATCCTCCAAATAGTCCAGTGAGCTCACAACATCTGATCCTACAGCGAGATCAGATGAAACAAGTTCAGCAGGAATATTCTTCCTTGTTTCTGATGTAGACATAACTCCCTCCTGACCAGTTTCTGTTGATGGGTCATAATGAATGCCTACATCCAGCTCAGGTTTGGCTGACTTGCTGGTTACATCCTTAGGGGTTGGTTTAATGTCAAAAACCTGAACTGCAGTGTTTTTCTCTTTGGTAAATTTAAATTTAGTCTTGCTTGGCAGCTCCTCTGACACATCTTTGGCTTTAACTGTGGTGGACATTTTAAATGACGATAGTGTTTTTTGCCTATTTTTGTTGTCTTTTTGATTTTCTGGCTTTGGTTCTTTGGCTTCCAGCTTTCTTTCCTCAGTTTCTTCATTATTACCACAGTCAAGCTGTGACTTAGCTGACATTTCTTTGTCTAGAATGGTTGCTGGGTGTGTTTCGTCCGTAATTTTTGAATTCTTGATCTCCTCAAATTGAACCGATAAAATCTCTCCACCTTTAACATCTCCTTCCACTGTAGTTTGAGGGGTTTTAGTTTGTTTTTCTGCCATTTTAATATGTTCCTCTGCAGACTTACAGTCACTGTCCTTCTTAGTATCTGCTGTGACAGTCTCTTTATCATCAACACTTGAGTCTTTAACTGTGTTGAGATTTGAATCCTCATATTTTGATGTGAGTTGTTGGATTTTGGGCTTTAATTTGTTGGGGATTTTCTGATTTCTTGTGGGAAGCTTGCTCCCAGATGATGAAGTCTCAGTTAGCTCCTTCACAGAAAATTTCCCATGCTGTCTGATGTTTTCGTTTGGCTTGGTGAGCCTTGCGAACACGTTTTTCTCTTGCTTGGTGGGAGAAGAAGAAAGACCTGCTGTGTCATTCTCTTCATGACTCATGCGTCTTTTAGAGAGGGGTTTGGATGGTTTCAGTGGTGGCATACTTCTTGCTCCTGAAAAACACAAACACAAATGGTACTCAAGGGAATTGAGGAGACAAATCAGGAAAGTATTCTATTGCAATGGCATGCATCAGGTTGCAGTACTTCCTTGGTGTGGAAATGTGATTGAGTTTTAATTATTTATGCAGTCAGACATGTTGAATTTGCAAGTTTCCTATCACAGTTTTGTAATGTAAACAGAAACTGTTGTATCTACTGTGATTGAATATGGTGCAAAAGCTAAAAGCCATCTACAAAAAAAACAATAAAATAAAATAAGATTTAAATTTTTTTTTTTAATAACTTAAACAAATAAATAAATGCAGTGAAATTGGAAGATTCAGAAAATAAATTATATGGTTTAATATATATATATATACACTGCTCAAAAAAATAAAGAAAACACGTTCCCTTTATTTTTCCCTTTAAGTGTTCCCTTTTTTTTTTTAGCAGTATATATATATATATATATATATATATATATATATATATATATATATATATATATATAACCCTGCCTTAACGTTGACCCTTGTTAATAGAAACAAATCAATACAGTGTTCACTAAAAACAAATAAAAATCACTTTACAATAATGTAGGAAGTTCAACAGCTTTAACAACTACCTTCTCAAATAAACATAACATTACCTGACAAACCATTTTTAACAGCCTCAAAGTTGACCCAGACTAACTAAGAATAAAAAGCTCAGCCTATAGACCGTGACTGGACTCTTACCTTTCTTTGGACTTCCAGGCTGCGGCATCAGTGTTTCATTTTCAGGTTTCTCATCGATGGGAGTTACTTCTTGCTCTTCTGGTGTCTGTTTCTGGACTGATTCAACTTTGTCTGAGTTAGTCTGACCAGGCAACACTTTTTTAAAGCTGTGGCTGCCTGTCGGTGTGAAACTGATATTTGTTTTTCTTGTTGGAGATGAAACTGGCAGCTTACTTTTTGATGCCAGGAACGAACTACTCTGTTGTTGGTTCTGCTGCAGAGCATCCCTGTCAGGATGGCTCACCTTTTTACTGGTCCTTTGCTCAAGCTCTATTCCATTGACAAAGTCTGCATACTCCTCATCTGACTTTTCCTTGTTCAGCTTTGTCCCTGTCCTATACACAGATTTTGTAGGTGAAATATTTCCTGATGTGGCTCTCACATTTTTGGTTTCTTCAAAGCTTGGTTTTCTGACTGATTTGGTTGGAGACTTGACAGGTTCTTTAGGTCTAGTTTGCTTTGGGAGTTTGGAAACGACTGCTGACCCAAAGACATCAGGTTCTGGTATTTTATCAGATGCTTCTGGAGATTTCGCATCAGTTTCTGATGTTGAAACTTTCAGAGTTTTAGGCTTTGGATGACTAACACCACTTTGATCTTTTAACACTGGAAGTGCAGAAACACGTTTCTCAGTACTACGCTCCTTAAGTGAAGGATGATCACTGGAACCTTCTGTTTTTGTGGCTGTTGTTGTCTTTCTTGAGACAGTCTTCATCTTAAGTCCAACAACAGATGAAGAGGTCTTTGTTCCACTCCCTGTGGAAACATGCAAGTTGTCTACTGCTCCTTTAATTCCTTGCTTAGCAGCAGCTATGTGACTACTTTGAGCTTTTATTCCAAAGACTTCATCTTGTAACTTGGGTTTGCTCATGTCTGAAGCTACAATAGTAACTCTGGAATCAGGGGTCTGAGTTTCTTCTTTAACTATGGATTCTGTAGTATATTTAGTGTTGAACAGTGAGGGTTCATCTGTTGTTGTTCTTGGTGCTTTGTTTTTGTTATCTTTGATTTCAGTTTCATTGTCTTTTTGGAAGCTTGTCAATCTGTCAAAGAAAAAGTAAAGAGAAACAGGCTTGTTTTATAGCATATCTGTGAAACAATTATAGAAAGTACAGAGCTTATTATAGTAAATGTGAAATGTTTAAACGAGAAAAAGCATATAGTCTCTTTAAAAAGCGTATATTTGACGAATTTAATGACATTTATCAGTCAGGAAATAGTTAAAGAGTAATTTCTAAGACTTTGGTACTCAGTGAACCACAGTGAGATGTACTATCCACAAATAAAGGACACAGTGGGGAACCTCTCCAGGAGTGGCTGGCATACCAAAATTACTTGAAGAAAGCAACAATGACTCATTCAGAAAGTCACAAAAGAACCAAGAACAGCACCTATACCCCTGCAGACCTCACTTGCTTTAGTTAAAGTGAGCATTCAAGATTCAACATTAAGTAAGAGATTGAGCAGAAATTAGATGGCATTTCCACAGTGAAAAAACATACATTGCTGAGTAAGCAGTGACACATTTTGTATTTGTCAAAAAGAATCAAGATTTTGAGGGAAAATGTTTGTTGGACTGACAAGATAGTCATATAACTTTTTAGACATTGTGGCATAAAATAAATGGTACAATTAGATTATCAACAGTATGACATGGTAGTTGTAGTGTACTGTGTCCTAGAGGATTGAGTTGGTTTATACTGGTCCATGGGAGCTAAAATGACAAAAATCTATAAAAGAAACAGATGGCTGTTTACCAGTTTTGGTGTTTATCTCTTTGTTTACTCCATAATGACATCAAGAATGATAACATGACTATCACCATAGAGTATTTTATAAATCACATATCATGATCATGAAATGATCAGATTTCTTTCAGAAACTCAGATTATCTATGTAAAAATGTAGCAAAAAATAATCTGATAATATTTGCCTTAATGTACTCCAGTGATAATAATCCTGTCTTCTTTGTCCTATTTGAGGAGTTTTAGACTAAATGCCTTTTTACTTGAAGAAAAGAGTGATGTTTCTCTCAATTTGTAAAACACACTGCTCGCATAATGTCCAAACACTATTTTTTATGTTTTCAACTGCTCGTGTTCATGCATCACCAACTTGAGCCAGGATGGCACATTGTTTTATAACAGGTAAATAGATAATCTTGGTTAGAGTCACTGATTTTTTTAATCATAAAATTGTTTAGAAGGCAAAGAACCAAAGACACATCCAGAAAGGTGGACACTTTCCAACAATCCTTGAGAAAAGTATAATTCACAATTATTAAACTGAATTGTTCATTACGTTCCTAATACATTCACTTTAGGTACATTTTTAGCACAGTTCTGTCCAGCACTACAGAGAACATGCAGTATGTGACTGATATTATCTACTGTAAATGAATATTTCAGTGCCTCTCAACCAGCTCAGCTTATTGTTTTGCTTGGCTACAAAGAAACATGGGAACTTGGATATCAGGTTGCATGCAGCCTTTATTCTCTCAGTGATCAAAGGGAAAAATGACACCATAACAAAGAAAAAATAAAACTCACCCCTTTAGTTCTGCTGTCCTGGATGTATCAGTAGTTAAATATTCGTCGTCGTCCTCCAAACTCAGTTCCGGCTCAATAATTACTTTCTGGGCAAAAACCTTGGTTGACGGCAGACTCACGGTCTTGCGAGTTGAGCGGATTTCTCCCAGTGACTCAGGTTCTGGGATCGTGTTGGCGTCGGGCTCTCCCGGCTCCTGCGGGAATGTTTGAAACTCCTCTGAAGTCGCTGCCGTGGTGATGTTGGACTCTGGCAAGCTGCCACTGGATAGCAAACTCTCCAAAGCGGCAGGTGGGGTTTCCTTCTGTGTTACCACCTCATCCTCAGGTATTACTCTGACAGGTATGGCCAGCACAGGAGGTGAGTCCACCCTAAGGCCCTCCTCCTCCTGTTTCATTACATCCGCCTCTCCCTCCTCCTCCTCCGTCTCATCTCCCAGGTATGTTTCCACCCAGATGGCTTTATGGAGCAGGACGGGAGAATCCCTTTCAGCTGTTTGCTCTCTCTCAGGCACAGGGCTCCGTGTCGCAGCTGCAGTTTTCTCAGACAAACTGCTGGAAGGTATCCTGACTTCGGATATTCCCCTCTGTGCATCTGGGTCATTTTTTTCTTGCTGACTACTGGTGCTATGTGATACCGATGACTGAGAGCTTAAAGTTATTCCTTTTAACAAAGTGCTGTGGCCTTTCTCTCCAACTTTCACCACGGTTTTCTTTGATGCCAAACATATGGAGGTTAAGTTGGGAGACTTTGGGGTGTCCAGCGTCAAGGAAAGTGGGGATTTAACTGACATTGGTGTGGTAGGGGTGACAAGGTTCTCCTCACTGGAGTTCTGGATGTTGTTGTCCAAATTAACATGCAATCTCTTGCTAACTTCTTCCACCACTGATTCTGCAAAGCCTAAATCTGTGTCTGAGTTTGGACAAGCGGCAGATGGAAGCTCTGCACTGGTGGGCATCACATTCCCAGAATTCTTCTGAGCTCCAGCTCCGTTGACCGTGGACACACGCACCTCCCTCACGCTGCTCCTGCCACTGCTGCCGCTGTCTGCGAACGGAAGGTCTGCCCCATCCTCAATCAGAGAGGCCACACTGGGGCTGGAGCTTTGACTGAGGGAGTCGTCGAGCTCAGTTCGAGGGGATGCATCATGAGACACCGTTTGAGGCTTTAACCCATCTTCTTCGTGGGATACAGGGAAACGGGGAGACACAGGAGAAGTTGGTGTGCTCAAATTTGTGGAGGTGTTTGACTGTTGTTGGCTGCTGCTGCTTTTTCTTCTCTGGAAAAAGTTGGATAACCGACCAAAGACGCCCTTCTTTTCCCCCTGAGAAGGAGAAGAAGAACAAAAGAGGATATAAAAATAAGGAAGACATCTGGGTTTGATCTCATCAAAAATGAAAAGAAAAGAAATATGAAAGATATACACCAGAATGCACATCAAGTCTGAAGCTGAACCGGAAGAATGTCTGCAATTTAATTTGTTTTAGCTGCTACTTCAAGGTCCTCATCTCTCTTTAAAAATATCGGAGCTAGAAATCTCTCCTGTTTTGCAATTATTTAAGCTGATAAGTGCAAGTTTTAAATAACATAAACAATACTTAATACATTTCATTATTTGTTAAATGTAAGCTAAACCAAATGTCAAAAATATTTGCCTGAATCTCAAAACAAATTTCGTAATTTTTTTAGTTTTTTTGGATATTTCTAAACCTTATGTAGAATGCAAAAGGGAATAAACTGACATAGCAAAGCCTAGTAACTAAGATGTAGAAATAACATATGTAAAATGAATAATTGCTAGGTTTGCTCATGTCTATGAGCAATAACATGAATTTATATTAATAATGTGTACACACCTTCTCTAAATTTATTTACATTTATTTTTGTTTCAGGCTGGGATGAAAGTTTCCTGTAACATTTATAGTAAATTAGTTTTAGTTGGCATACAAATTTGATTTAACACTTCTATGACAAACTCTAAATAATAATGTCTATCATTCCCTTAAGTTACTTTTGCTTTTTTTTTTTCCTGTGAAGGTTCCATGAAAGTAGGAATAAGCATCAGTATTTTTAAAAAATATATTTGTTATCATGTGTAGCTTAGTGCTAAAACTGTATTACTTATTTGGTGTTCCAATTAAGTTCTATAGAAAATTAAACAGTTTCTTGACTAGTAAGTTGCTTTTTTTCTTTAAGTAGGATTTACCAACAATCTCAAACATTCAATATATGGACAAAAAAAGACTGCAATTTTTCTTCAAATATTGTCTTTTTTTATTATCACATTCACTGTCATAAATAATGACAGAATCACAGAATGTGATAAACTTTTTAACCCATATTGCCATCCATATTTCAAATGAGTCTGTCACTTTTAAAGGACACATCACCAATTTATTAAAAAAACAAACAAAAAGATAACAATTGGACATATCTTAGCATCTAACCAATATTTCAGGTTATATACTGACAAGTCAGATTTGTATCAGATTAAATAAAAAAGGAACAGTTAGGAACTAGCTCTTCAGTGCATAAAAGTTCACACGTCATATAGCTGTATCTCCAGTAGTATTCAAATTAATACTTTCTGACTCACAAGCACCCTTTACTGAGTCAGTTCTTCTGACTATATATTTTTTGCTTTCACATGAAACTTTGTAACCTTGTGATATTAAATCTTAAGAAATTAAGGTTTGTATATCTGAAGGAAGTGAATTGTTTGTGAGTACTGAAAAGATTTGTATTTCTATTTTTTTTCTTCGTCTTTAAACATACAATACATCATAACTTGAATTTAAAGGCAACATAATACAGTTTCTGAATGGTCGTCTTAAAATTTACCCAGTCACAAACAGGGTAAATACGATTTACTTCAAAAGCTACAAAAAAGAAAATAGAATCACAGCAACAGATCTACTCAACAACAGATTTAAATATTGTTATATAAAAGCACAAACATAAATTGTTTCAACATGTATCTGCCCCACTTTTGTGGCTACAGAAGGGCTGAAAGGCTGCAGACATAGTAATATCAATCTGAATGACTAACCAACTTATAAACATGGCTTTCAGGCAAAGATCAAGGGTCACTTTTTATTACTAAATACTAACCATAAGCAATAAATGAAGTAAAATATTTAGATCTAAAGAGGCAGCCAAATGTAGCATTAATTTTAGCTGCAATCAACACCTTTTGAATCTACCCATGACTCTGAATGGGATTTGCTACACAATTTTCTCAAGGCAGGGGATATATGTTACATGTGCACCTGTTTCCACCATGTTTTTCTTCCACTAAACTTTCCATTAATGTCCTTAGAAACAGCATTCTGTGAACAACCAGCTATTTTACAATTGACCTTTGGAGGTTTACCCTCAATGGGGAGTTAATGACAGTTTTCTGAACAGCTGTTAAACCATCAGTCTTCCCCATGATTGAGTAGATCATTGAAAAATATTTCTGTATTTTAAAAATAGATTATTAGTCTCATGTAATATTCAAATTTACAGAGAAACAAAATTTGGGGTTTTCATTAGCAGAAAACAATATTCATCAAGGCTCGCAAGGTTGCTTTGTGTGTAATAAATCTATATGATTTACAAGTAATAATTTTTGGATCTATCTCTAAAAATGAACTGATTTTAAGATCTTACTCATGAAGCTTTCACAATAACTTTTTAAAATTCTGACAGAATTCACAGAAAAGCTAAATTAATCCATAATGTTGACACCTCATCTAAACAACATGACTCAGAGAAAAGACAGCTTACATTGCAAAATCTGCTATGGTAATGTCAAAGCAAATACAACATGTTCGGACGAAAAACATGGACCACAAAGAGAGAACAGCAGAAACCAGCGCCTAAAACAACAACCCAGTTCCTGATCAATTGGATTTCCTGGATTTTTATATTTGCTATATGCAGTATAGACAGGACAAATACATCTTCTAATTTCCTACCTGTTGTCCTGATTTCCAGCTGACAACTTGAAAAGAGTTAGTCTTCTTAGAAGAAAAATAGACTAGAAACAGTAAAATAGCTCTGTCTTCTACTCAGAGCTAAGTGATCAGCTCACAAGTAAAGGGAAACTATGGGGCATTTACATTCCCACAGATGACAAACAGACATGTTTATTGCTACTGAGGGCAAACACTCCCTTTTATTATTCTAAAGCTGCACAAAAGTCGATCATCTGTTATCTGCTGCTCTGATTATAGAGGACAAATCAGGACTGAACAGTAGAGTCATAAAGCCTATGTATGAATTATACAGTTAAAAAGCTAACCACCAGAATTAAGCCAAACTGTTCAGGGACAAATGGGAATATATTCAGCAGAGTTTGAAAGTGGTTTATTGAAACAAACTAACCACTGACATCAAAAGTATATATTTCCACTGGGCAAACATGAGTTTGTCCGGCTTATTAAAAGAGATGAGACAATCTGATCTCATCTCATTTTACCTTCAAGATGTAATCAAATCTGTTCTACTTTACCTCCAGATTGTTCCAAGTGATTCACAAATCCACCGCGTGGAAGTAGAACAAAAACAGCCTGAGTGAAAAATCCAGTTAGCCTTTAGGTCTTTCAATCATTACCAGTAGTCTCTAAACGAATAGCTGCCACTGTGTTGTATTAGCCCTTCTCCAGCTACTGTTCACCTTTTATTTGCCCAACGCAGAAAGACATAGGTGGACGTAGGTGGAGATTGTGTGCCACATCTGTGTGCGTTATACTCCACTTCCTTATCTGTCAGCCAGAGCGCTGCTTCGTGTTCCGATGTCAGATTGTAATAACACAGGAATAAACACCCTGGAAAGTAATACTTTCATCCAAAAACACTTGTAAAGCTAAAGGAAGGTTTTTTTTATGTAGAAATTTCTAAAATTCAGGACTTTGTTCTCTTCCACATAACAGGAGTCCTTGTCAAGCACTCCCATTCACACAAATAGAACAAAGGACTGGTTTGACTGGTTTAATGTTCTAAAAAAAAGAAAAAAAAACACGCCCAGGCATATTCAGATCCTATACAGTTATTTGTACCAACCCTTAAAGGGTATCAAGTCATTAAACATGACAGCAAGAGCAAAATGTGTGACTACATATTTATGGTGGCTTTCTGCCACCAAAAAGGAAGACAGACTGAAACTAGCCTAGAGGAACAAGTGACTGTCTAAAAGTGGCACAGTTCACTGAATCAACAAATCCTTTGATGGAAACTGAAATTTGTCAGTAATTGCATTGTGTAAGTTACAAATACATTGATAGTCATACAACATATATAGTTAACTATATTGATAGAAAAAAACATATATTAGATATATCATAGATCACTTGTTAAATATTTCCATGGTTGCCTACTCCATAGTGCCAAAAGTACCACAATGTACCATACAAATCAATAAATTAAGAGTTATAACATATTGAAAAAAATATCCTGCCTCACTCTACTTCATTCAAAACTATGATCTAACAAAATACTTTCTGTGTATAGCAGATGTAATGATAGCAGCATAAGTCTAAATAAAAGTCATTTAAGCCTGTAATAATATTGATTAGTTAAAGTTGTATGGAGTTGAATAGAGCTGCAAATAAATGCTATGTCCAAATTCGGTCGATAAAACCTCCACTGTGGTTCTACTTTGTGTTCTGTAGCAGGTTTTAATACAGATCACACCCACCATTTGGTTAATTATCGCCTCCCTCTGAGTAAATACATAGTCACAGATTTATTTCTTCAGAGACAAATCTGCCTTTATCTCTGCCTTTAATCTTTTGTATTCTGCTACCTGCCTTGTTGCCTCTGCAGCTTCTTTTCTCTGGTCAAAGACGCAAGTTAATTATATTTTCCACCGGTATCAGGTTTTTCTGCTTTTGAATCTGCAGACATAACTTTGCTCTTCTTTGCAAACCAGAACCCCTGTATGTTTGAAATATTTTTGTATTTGGGATATTTTTAAGTTCCAACCTTGAAATGCTTTGAATGCTTGTGTAGTTGAAAGTTGTATAACTATGAATATGAAGACCAATGGTCAAGTCCAATGGTCAAGAATTGTAACGGTGCATTTTGTTTTCTTTGTAACCAATCTTTATTGTTTGCTCTTCTTTAAAATTGATTCAGAGACAATATTCATCACAGTACAATAAAATAGGAAAAATAATATTACTGACAATAATCTTGTAAATTATGTAACACCAAGCCTGCAACTATCAGAAAATGTTGGAAAGTTAAAAGCACTATGTCATGTTTTCAGCATTTGAACATTAGAGGATGTTAGTCTGAGAGTAGAGGTGATCAAACTCAACTAATTTTGTTTCCTTGATTCCTGACTTCCTGTTTGTAAATATCCATCCATTGTACATCTATTGTCTATATCTGCTTATCATTGCAAGGGTGTGGGGAGGCTGGCGCCTATCTGCCGCAGTCATTGTGTGAAAAGGAAAAGTACACTCTGGACAGATAGCCAGCTGATCGCAGGGTAACACAGAAACACACAGAACAAACAACCATGAATGTACACACTCACATCTAAGAACAATTAGAAAGACCAATTAGCCTAACGGTCATGTTTTTTGGAGTGTTGAAGGGAGAAGGAGCATCCATACATGCAGAAGGAGAACATGCATGGATGGGTGGATGGATGGATGGATGGATGGATGGATGGATGGACAAATAGACAAATAGACAAATAGACATGGACATTAGATATTCAGAAAGGGTCATTGGATTAAATTTTACAGATGTTTTTACATATTTCATGATTTCCACAATCTTCATTGCTGAGAATATATATTCTTCAATTTATTGATTATCTCAAAGCCCATATAATGATTGAATTTCTGTTAGAACATCTGTTAGGATTTACTGACTAACTAGCCAAATAATCATGAGACTTTTGTTTTCAATTTCCTCACTCAATTCCTTTCATGCCTTCTTTGTTGATGAAACAAAATTGTTATTTCTCCTATCAACAGAGGGTTGCTCAAATGTGCCAGCTACTGTCTAGAAGTAAAGCACCTCAGGAAAAACAGCTCCTGCTGCTAATTTACTGACTAAGCATCATTAGGGTGGTATATTGCAGAAGTAAGCCGCTTAAGCCTCAAATAGATATGCATTTGATAATGCTTAAACATTTTATTTACATAGGCTGAGCCACTCTGAATTGAATGTGTATCTTGCGTGTGAGGAGCCAAACTTTTCTATAATTTGTTGAACACAATTTTAATGTGGTTTTGAAAGTCTAACAAGCCTTTCTTATTGTTCTCCCAAGCTTACAAAGCATGTCTTGGTTTGAGGTGCCTTGGTTCCCTTTTATATAATGTCTTTAAACACACACAAAAGAATAAATTTGCTGTCCAAGTGATCTCAGCGTCCTGAAAAGCCACCTTATTTGTGCACATATTTGCAGGCACCAAATCTAAATAATAATAAAAAAAAAAATACATTGCAATCAAAATTTCTCAAAACCAAATTTCTAGTTCCCAGTTCATTGTGACAAAATCCACTTTTGCACAAGTCGCTCAGACATTAAGCTTTCTGAGTAAACTTTAAAAGTAGTAAAAACCCACCTTGTGTTTGGAGGGAGACATGGGGCTGGACGGAGAGTTCATGTCCAAGTTGTACAGAGAGGAGTACTCAGAATGAGGGTCACACTCGGATCCCGGCCCAATATCTGGGGAATCTCTCATCGGCTCGTAGCTCCTGGTGGAGTAAAGCAGGAAGCAGGCAGAGAAGGAAAGGGGGGCGGGGAACCGAGAAACAAGGATGTTATGTCACTGGCTTTTGTTTCCCCTCTCATTGTAGAGTTAAGTTTATGTTTTCATCATGACTTTTGGGATAGCTCTGATGTGCAAAATGTGCTTCTTGCATCCTTTAATGCAAAAGACGACGTTTATTCAGCTCCACAAGCAGCATGACCGTGGCCTGTCCCCAGAAACTAACAATCCGTAAAAACAACACCTCCAGCTTAGTGAGTTCAGGCGCTGACAGCTCTAATTGTTGTGTTTTCCTAACATCACGGTGTAAAGTTGACAACACACACAAAACCAGAGGCAGAAAATGGACACCGTTTACTCTGCTGCTGAGCAATTAGAGCCTTGCTGAGGATTGTAGTACGGGTGTGGGGTATTAGGAGGTGCTTCTGTTTCTGAGGAGTGGTTTTGCCGCAGCTCAACTTTTCTGCTTCGCAAATTATAATGAGCCTGAAAGCCTAGCAGTCATTCCAGCTTATTTCAGCATTGCAAGGGAGCATTTAGCGTACTTTATCTGGCAACAAAAGAAGCGTAACACGCAGAGGCTCAACTGGGATCAGATTTATCAGACAATGTCTACATCACAGCTGATATTTAAGACAATACTGCACACATTAATTGCATGATTTTTCCACATCAGAGCAACGTGTTGCATTGTAGTAGCAGATTTACTTCATACACAGTAGCATAGTACATGCATGTTTGCAATACTGTGTTTCTCCACAAGGTGGCAGAGAATCACAGCTTTTGAGAGAGAACCCTGGCAGACACTCAACAGCAGTAGTCTGTTGAATGCAGACCTAAAACATATCCAATACACTGTTAAAGTACTAATACATCTTTGTAGTTGCTCAACCTAAATACAAACCGTGTAAAATAAAGTTTAAGAGAGAAATACTAGGGAAGTTGTAGAGAGCTTGTAGACATGTGGCTTGCATGAATGCCTTCATACACGCCACGCCTTACTTGTTTTGTGTCAGATCATTTTTTTATGATCTGACACAGATTTCCTGGATAAGATGTAGATACTGATATGAACATGTATCAGCAATTTTTATTTATGAATTCACATGACTGTGCAGATGTTTTTGTTGTTGTTTCTGGCAGAAAAAGGGGAACAAAATAAAAGATTTAAAACTTAGCTGCAAAAGAATTCAAGTATTTCCCCCAAATGCATAGAGGTTTGTGGCTGTAAAGTGAAAGAATTTAAAGTATAAATACTTTTGCCAGGTGTTGTTGGCCTTCTGTTGTGTTTTTAAGAGTTGCTTCCTTTAGGTGTCTTCTTTTTGTGTGTGGCCTATTCCAGAAGCAGCAAATGTAATAGAGAGAAGCTGCTAATCACACAATCACCTCATATGATTCTTATTAATAAAACTTTAGTTCATGAATGATCCAGACCTCGCCAACATTTTCAAATGTTACCGACACCAATATACTTCAGGAAAGGATCAAGCTGTGCAGCTCCGGTCTCTTCCTGAAGCTGTTTTTAGAACTAAGACATTAGGTAAGAAGGTGTGGTGTTTTACACTTACGAGAAGACGGAGGGAAAAAAAACACTAGCAGGCACAAAATACTGATTTATATTTTTTTCCACTATGATTTCACATCAGTCACACAGACCCGGTCATTCCAAGTTTTTTTAAAATACAGTTTCCACTAATCAGGTGTTATGAGGGTCCTTAAAATAATTACCTGTTACTTTATTTTCAGGGGTTTTTTTATATCTGTTGCCTGTTGTCTGCTTTCAGCTTGACCAATCTGAAAATTGGTCAAGCCGAAAGGCGACACCTTTTACTTTCACAACACCTGATAAAATTTGAATCTTATTTTTATCACTTTAATGCACAATCCTTCAGATTTCCTGTGTTTCCTAAAAGTGACTAATCTTTCTCCAGTAAAGCAAGAATCAACTAGTCAATTCTAATCGAATGTATTCGTGAGAGAAGAAATATTTCGCCACAGTCTGATCGTGCTCGTACACGACTGTCATCACGGTCCTCTGATGTCACCCTGCTTGAGGTGAGACAGTCCTGTCGTCCGTGCCTCCAGCATGAGAGCTGATTTATCGTGTGCTGTTGGCTGTCATGCCTTCAGTGCACCAGCGGATGGATATGCCCTGCAGAAGTGCAGCTGCTTCTTGTGACATCCTGGTGTTTTCCCAAATCAGAATTGTGTCCGTGTTAAATCTACATAACTCGCTGTCAATCCACATGTCAAAACAACATTGCTCCTCTTTTATTTTACAGCTCGTGTGATACAATTAATGGACATTTGAACACATTTATACATTTGACGTTGCTTCTGATGATGATGATGGGAAATAAGCTAAAGGAAAAATAAGTATTTAAATGCAACTTAACACAATTAATTTAGTCCCAGATGCTTCATAAGCATCTTAAATTCAACTTCTGTTAAACACTGCTTTTCTTTTTCTACTTCCATTGTCATGTTTTTATTTCTGATTTGTTTATGAGCTAAGTTTGAACATGTAAATTACTGAAAAACCCATGATCATTAGCTGACTACATAATAATAATAATAATAATAATAATAATAATAATAATAATAATAATAATTATAATAATAATAATAATAATAAGCTATATATAAGATAAGTCTATACATCACCAAAAGACCTATTACCTGATAACTGATTAACTTTGTACTCAAACTTGTCATCACATAGATCCTGCAGGGTTCCTTCATTTATAATTTTCTTCTTTTTACAACATAAAACCTCTAGATTTCTCAAATCATTTTAGGTCATCATGTGACAAATAAAAGAGTTCCCTATGAATTTACAAAAAAAAGTCTTAACTCCTCAGAAAAAATGACAGGTAGTACCGTAACCAACAAGCAAACATGTAGAAGAGAAGACCAAAGGATGAAAAAACAATGAGGCAATTAAGAAACAACTGGACAAAAAAACTGATAAATCTATAGACAAATGAGTGTTCACTGATTGTTGGAAAAGCAGTTGAAGTTTTCTGACAACCACTTATCCCATTTGAGTCTGCAGAGGAGGTGGAAAAATATGCTGGTATCTGTAGCTGAGAACCGGATGTAAACTTTAAAACACAGCTAAGAGGAATTATAACTGATGCTTCTTTTTTGCACAGAAACTCCTGAAAATAACCTCCAGCATTTTTCAACTCAGGGATGACTTGTGTGAAATATGTCAACCTCGGTCTATCAGGCTGCAGGCACAAACCGGCTCCAACACGCCTGAACCTCCTAAGTTGCAGACAAAGCTCCACTGTTTTAAGGAGACTTTTAATGAGGAACGTTTGCTTCTAAGTCTCTAATACGCCATGGCAACGGACAATTCCTCAACCATATCTCTTTCACAGGTTTGATCTAATTAAAAGGGTAGTGAAGGATAGCTGGGTAGCAATACAATCAGCTCAGGAAATGACATGACAAATGACACTGGGTTCACAAGAACAATGCTTTCCTCACAAAAGTACAAATCTTAAGTCAAGATTTCACAAATCATGTTTCGCAAGGCATTCTCTGTTATCGATGTGAAATGATTTGACCTATGCTAGATTATTCTAAAGCACTGAAATTTCCTTTTTTGTGTCGTTCATAAACAACTATATGTGGAGCATGCAAAAATAAGCCTAGTTAATGAAGTAAATAGTACTACATCAGCTTATCAAAGCTAATGTGTTACTGTAAACTCATAAGAAACTTTAGAGAAAAGAATTGAATGCAAATTGAATGAATAAATCTTGATAGGAGCGGTCAGCTGCTCTGTGAACTTATAAAACCGTGTATCTGAGGACAAAGCTGCATTCTTTCCTCCCACCATCGGAGAAAGGAGGAGACCAGTGCAGAAAATAAACTAACGTGACCTTGAATTGTTTCAGATCTGACCCTCTTCTAGCCTTTCACAGAACAAACACAATTCACCCAGATTCCTCTACAGCGATTAAAAAAAAAAAATCAAACAAGTTGATGCAAAGAAAATTATCAGCCTTCATTTCTTATGAGACAAATAGGTGAAATTAGTCAAAAACGATTGCAGTAAGCTCAGTAAACCTGCTGCAGCCACTGTATAAACTCAAACAAGGGATGGAAGAGATTCAACCAGTGACTCAGATGCTCTGGTAGACCAGAGGCTTAATGAGTCACTGGGAGCTGTAGATAGACGTTAGAAGGTTTCAAGAAATCATAAGAAACCAAACCACACTCGATGCAAGCTGAAACAAAACAAAGGCTGGACCTCTGCTTGTTGTTAATTCTTTCTCCAAGGTCAAATTGCTCAACTCTGGGATGTGATGTAGCAAAAGGCAGAATCTGGCACTTTGCTGTCTAACATTTACTCCACAGACAAGCTTGATGCAACACAACGACACAAATAAATGTTAAGTAATAATCCTTGCAAGGATTTCTACTGTGAATCGAAAACAGCTGCTGTTCATAAGAGCGCCTGGCGATGCATAAGGGAGGAGCGGTAAGGACTGCTGCAGGGCTCTGTTTGCCAGAGAGAGAGGGTGGTTCTGCAACAACCAGTAGGCTGCAGCCGTTACGCTCCCATCTGGACCAATAACCGCAACCAGGGAGTGAAGTGCAAAACAAGCCAAGATGTTTGCAAAAGCTTCCAAGCGTTTGTCCGCTCAAGTTCCAGTGACCTCTCCTAAACTGGTCTGCATGGAGACGAGTGTCTGCTCTGCATCCTGCAGAACGTCAGGTGCTGCGGAGGCATGCTGTATGTCATGTTTACAATCACCCTTGGGAAGAGAGGGAGTTTGCACAATACCACGTGAACAAAGAAACTCCTAGTAATGACATGTTGATTTTGGAAGCACAGATAAACTCCTTTACTGCGATTTTCCATTTTTTGTCTTTTGTTCCAATTCTTCTAAGCCTCTTGTATTCGTCGATAAAGCAATATAAAAATCTCTCATCTTTAAGCTCATTAATTCATACCTGGCATAAAAAATGCTTTTAATGAAATTATGTAAACAACTACAAAATCTGCAAAACTGAAGCAGTGTTCAAGATGCAAACACTGACTGCAAGAAACAAAATGAAAACAAAAATATGTAATTTATGCTAAAAGTGACAAATTTATGCAAGTAATTTACACAACTGTGGTCAATGCTACTAAATAAAGATTGTATGCATCAAACACAGATATTTATAACGTAGCCATAATAATTATGTTTAAAAAAAATTATGACCTTGAGTACCTTCTGCAGCTTTTCGAAAATCTTACATGTCAAATAAGAATCTGCATTTTCATATGAAGACAGTTTATGCCACTGCTGCCAATAGTGCTAAATAAAGTCTGTTCCAAACACTTTTTTTGTTTCTTATAAGTAATACTTTGTTTTACAATGGCTGTTATTTCACAGACAGGTTTTAAAATGTTCACAACTTCTAAGACAAATGCTGGTTAATGGTCATTTGCAGTGAGTTGTGCATAATAAGAATTTAAGTGATGTTGGTGGTTTTATTCTAAAGGAAAAATCAGAACCAGCTAAGACTTGTACAGACAGGTCAAACTTCCCAAACCTGGAGAACAGGAGTCGTCTGCAAAACTTTGCTTTGTATCATTCAAACAGTGGCAGAAACAGCCAGGATGAAATGATGTTTCACTGCTCTATAAAGAATTCTATGGCGAATAGTCATTTAGCAATCTCCTGTTGTCTATGAGTGATTTTAAGGGATTTTACTCAAACTGACAATCAGTTTATCATATATTCACAACCATACTCTGCTTCAAACTATTATTGAGAATTTACAGACTGAACTTTTTCGTCTCAGCTGAGAGAATGCAGAAAAAAGTTACAAGAAATTACGGCAAAGGCAAAGTAACTTCCTCCAACTTACTTGTCAGACACGAAAGTTTCCTTTGTCAAATCTCTCATTTGATGAGATTAAAAGAAGTTTCCTTGTCCAATTGCCCCACTTTCTGCTCACAGGCATTTTCATTTTTACATTTTTGAAGGTTTAAAATGTTTCAACGCTGAGTAATAACCTTCAGATCTGTTTTGATGTAGGAAAGTAACACAAGCAGTCTGGGAGGTGGTGTGGATGGACTTGTTTTATCAGCTGACAGCAATTGCACTGAATTAAAACATATTGTTTTCTTGAACTGTTTAAACCTGTTTTCAACCTGTTGGTGTCTGGATAAGAAAACAACCATAGATATTAATTAGAAGATTTTTTATGAAGGGAGGACAAAAAGGTGTGAATGAAACCAATGGTGTGGAAAAAGGAGGGGTCCAATCAAGGAACAAACTAAGGAAGGAGAAAAGGAACGAAGGAAAGAACGACTATAAACCAATTGAGTGAGGACAGAAACAGAGACTGAAGAAAAGAAGCAGAGACATTAGGAAAAACGTGAGGAAGCAAACACAGAGCATTTAGATAATGTGAAATCCAAACTTATCCAGACCTGCAGAATACTTCAATCAAGTTTCATCCACTTCTATACATTTCCAGACTGTGTGCTAACAATCCAACATGCTGTAAACACTCCTCACAATCAAACAGGTAGAGTTGGTTATTGATTCCTAAACCTTTGGCTGTATTTAAAAATAATCAAATATCATGCAAATCTAAATCTAAACCTTTTGGATCAAAACAAATTTTTGACTTTTATATGTATAGCTACAGCTTCTGACATTTATAATATATATATATATATATACTTAGATTTTTACATATTTAATAAAACTGTCACTGTCATGGAGTGGTTTTGATGAGGTGAGAGAACGTAGGCAGACCCAGGATGAAGTGATGAAAGACGATGATTTTAATGATAAACACAAAGAACCGAGCAACAGGGAGCACAAGGAACCAGAGTGGTGACACGACGAGGATCCGACGAGAGACAAAGACATCAGGTGGACTTAAATACATGTGGAGGGTAATCAAGAAACTAGGCACAGCTGGGATCAATAAACAGGGAGGACAGGACAGAGACTCACAGGGAAACAGGACTAAACACAGAAAATCTCAAAATAACTATACAGAAAAACACCGATCACAACAGTCAATATCTCGTGACATTATGAGACAGATAATCTGTGATAAAAATCAAGCTCCCCCACTACTACTGTTGCCGTCTACAAAAATGCATTTCTCCCAGTCACTAATAACCAATCTGAGCCAAGAGGGATGTTTTAGTGCTGTCAATCACCATGGTGTACACTGCTTTGGGATATCAGTGAACCACAGTGAGTGAGTGAGTGAGTGCCATTAATTACACATGGAAAAGTAGGGAACATTCCCCGGATGAGCAGACATACCATGATTAATCAACACCAGCACAAAAGAACTGCAGGCCCAGTTTTCCTCAGTTAAGATCTTTGTCTATGACTGAAAGAATGAGTCAAGACAACAATGTCATTTTTGGGAGAGTTCCAAGGCCAAAACTACTGCTGACCAAATATGACTAAAGGTCTTTTTCACATCCCTCATAATTGTTGGTATTTGCCAAGATTTATTTTTCATAGTTTGTAGGAAATAACAGTCAACTGGGAATTTAATTAATTTACATCAGGGTTATTTTCATTAGTAAAGGAAAGATGAAGAAAGAAGCAAATTACTTTCACATTTCAGAGAGACAAAATGATAGTGTTTATAAGAGCTGCATTGAGCTCAGTTTCTGTCAGTATAAGATAATAACTTCAGTTTTGTTTCTGTTAAACTGAAGAAAGTTTGCTTTGGTTTATTATAAGTAAGACTGCAATGATTTATTGAAAGATTCGAGTAACTTGATTATTAAGGCAATTTATCTGCTTGGAGGCTTTGTTAAATTATGTTTTACTATTTAGCACACTGTGTTCCAGGCAAGTAGTTTTAAGTCACAACAAGTCAATACTTATGGGACATTATGGAAGACTGAACACAATGTGAAAACTCTGAATACCGTTTTTCAGGAGGCAATTTCTGCAGGAAGAATTTTTTTTTACCTTGAAACCTTTTTAAGGTTTCAAAAAACAAAGCATCTCACTGTAAAGCATTCATCACGTTGCACAATTTCTGACCTGTCCCTGGAGCGACAGGCAAGTTTTCAAGTGATTTGTTTTCACCTTCTGCAGGAAATTGTCACTCTGAACTTATGTTCCTGGTCAGTAAGAGCAGAGAAACACCTGGACCTGTGACCATCTACCTAAATTCCTCAGAAAATAAAAATGTTTCATAAAGTCATAAGACTTTTTTAGAAATGAGGTAATATCTGCACTGCCTAAGGGTTTTTCTCCTGCTTAAGAAACTCCAGTGGGCTGATATAGAAGACAGTTTTTAAAAAGAATGTGTTGGTTTACTGCCAAAAAAAACACAAGAAATCGGGTTGTGGATTAACTGGAGCTGCTTTAGGGAATGAAAGATCTGTTGATGTGTGAGAATTAGGGAATGGCAAACAGATGTATGTACATTCCAGTCTGTGAGAAAAAAAAGTCCAACGTGGGATTTATTTCCATTCGATTATTTTCACAGTCTGATCTGCAGATTACAATTTGGGCTACATAGAAGAAAAAAATTTACTCTACTTGCAGCTGTCCAGCTCTACTTCTGCTACATTTTTTTGTGAATTGTCTTTTGTTTTTTCCAAAGCACACGGATCCGTGTTATCAATCATGGTGGATTTTATGAGGTTGAGCTGCAGGAAACCAACCCCAAACAATGATGCCTCTGCCCGGGTGTACAAGATGATGCTTTGAACTTTCTTGAATCGTAATTGGGTGTCATTATCTGCATGTCCCGAAATAATTAAACAACTATTTAAATCCCACTTGCAGATCTCTTGGACTTGCTTGGATTTTAATATCAACAGCATCCAGACTTCTTTTAGAATCTTTTAGTCTGTTTTTAGGATGGACTTGCTTTAATTGTAGGCTATTTTACATGGAGTTATTGTTTCTAAATTCTTCCCAGAGATACGAATTTAAGAAGCTGCAACAATTTTCTTTGTAAAGTCCTTTGTGTAAAGCCTTTCCACAGTTCTAACAAACTCTGTGTAACTAACTTAAACTTCAAAGCATCATTGAAAAATATTTTACTTATGTAAAACATGTTCAGCAAACACACAGTAACTAAAACGGGTCCTCGTCACTGTGAAACATGTAAGCATTAACCAATGAAAGAGCACCGTTTTCACAAACAAGACATTCTTAATACAAAATGGTCTTGAAAAAGAAACAGGCGAAAATGAATTGTGGTAGCTGTACTTCACATATTTTCTGGACAAAATTACTTGTCCTCATTCAAATGACATGCAGAACCTGTACTTTAGTGTGTAAAAAAAAACAATGATATTGAGTGTGTTAACTAAATGTTCTGTGTAAAATATCCTACACATATAGTTACATCTGTAGAAATCCAACGTATTTCTGTTTGAATATGATAGGTATGCGTGAACAGGTGTGTGTATACAGCATTGAACAAAGGCTCATGTCCAACAGTCAAAAGCTTCGGAGGTCATGTTGGACACACACACATTCATATACAGTCTGTGCCTTTTTTAATCCAGCCTTCCAGTCTGCTTTTGTGGATCTGATATTTGTAGATCTGTTTTTCTTTTTTGGCACAAGGCAACACCGTGTTGCCTCATTGGTTAAGGAATTGTACATCATAAGAACAAAAGTGTAAAAAAAGATGCAGTTTATAAAATAAAAATATTTATAAGCATTAGTTTGGGCAGCTGCAACAGACTGGCGACCTGTCCAGGACGTACCCTGCCTCTCGCCCGGAACGCCAGCTGGAGATAGGCGCCAGCAACTCCCGACCCCATTAAGGGATAAAGGGTGTAAGAAAATGGATGGATGGATGGATAGTTTGGGCAGATCATTGCTGATCTGTCAAATCCCTTCTACTGCAATTGCGTGCACAGACGATGAGAAGGCAAAAGTAACATCAAGTGATTCCTCATTCGTCAACCTTAGACATAATGAGTTAAACAATGTCTTGCATACAGCATAGTTCGAAGACAACTAACAAAACCTGAATGGTGGCATTAAAGGCTTCACTGGAACCATCTTGTTTTCAGTTAGTAATTAGAAAGAGTTTAGAAGCATTTGTTTTGATGAATTAACTCTGAAGTTAATGTGCTCACGTTTTTGACCCAACGTTTCTCTGTATTGAGGGAGCCATGTTTTTAGCAACTACTTCTAGCTCACATATATTTGTCATGAGAATTAACACATTATATTAGTATTGGGCTTTTAATAAGTTACATTGAATTTTCTTTTTTCAGCATGTAACGATCTTACAGTAAACGGCTTTGATGATGATGGTTATCTGTAAAAGTTTTAGAATCGTCTATAAGGGTCAATGTTTTACTAACATGTTCAAAGTCTGCAATATAAAACGCATACATATAGCGCTATTGCTGCTATGGCTGCTATTGCTGAATTATACATAGACAATATTAATAAATCCACATTTTTCTAACACTTTGACGTGTCAAACTCCATAGTTGACACCTTCAAGCATTTCCACAAGCCAAATTCCTTCTGAAGATATAAGCATAGATGTGGTATCATCATGCTGGGGCCTGTTGAACTAAACATGCTAGTACTGAAAGCATAATTAAAATAGAGAATAACCTATTAGCTATAAAATTCACATAAAATCAGCTTGTTTGCTGAAAAGGAACAATGACCCCAAGCAAATCAAAACTGGTTACATAATTGGAAAAGGCAAGAAACTCTTGACATGTTTGACATCTCCTTTGTGTTAACTGTTCTGTCTTATTTTTTATGTCCACCAGGAAGCTCACAGCACAGGTTTTCCCACCTAAAAACATATGTAGGTTGTCTGTCAGCTCTGAATGACAAATCAGTGATTCATCACCCATTAAACAAAGGTTTTATAGTTGGAAATTTCCCCTAAAGCATAATTGTCTTTTTTTTTTAATTTATGGATTAAACTACACTAACAGGACCAGAGTTCAAGAGAAAGATTACAGCAAATCTTTCATAACATCTTTCCCTGGTAACCCAGACAGTCAGAAAGATCAGATTTGAGCTCAATAAAGTAAAAAAAAAAAAAGATAATCTCTAAGAAGATTAGCATTATTAACAAAACAGACACGAGTGGCAAAAAAGGAATATTAATTATTAGGTCAGTTATACAGAGAGACCACAGGAGATGTTTGCCTAAAGGCTCAGCTTTATGCAAACATTAAGTCTCCACACCCTCACCTAAAAAAACAACAGCATAACTGAAGAGAGCATGACAGCATTATCTGATCTGCTAGTGGCTCATCTTGAAACACTGTGCAAGTTTTCATACTGAAAACTTTCAGAGATCTTTAGAATGTTTTCAATATTCAGCTGTGAATGTAGGCCTGCCTCACCACTCAAATGCTGAACCAGTGCCAATCCCTTACTTTTATCAGAACATTTGAGCAGACTGTGCTATTCCATGCCTTACTGCACATGCTAACATTTTTTTTCTGCAAACTGAGTAGCACTGCAACACAACAGAGTAACTCCACAGTCTTTCATGAACCTTTAAGTTACTGACAGGCACAAAACTATTCAAAGCCACAGGAAAAATTTGGTTTAAAGTAATCTTTTTATTTAAGTAAAATGTTGCTTCTCACTGGAAGCAATATTAGTTTGCTTCCAGTCAGAGTCATAAATATTACCTCTGACTGGGACAGCTAAACCAGGGTCTCAATTTGTATCTGGAGAATGATGTTCTCCCTGTGCATGAGTGAGTTCTCTCCTGGTACTCGAGCTTCTTCCCAAAGTTTTTTTTTCTAAATTTTTCTTACTTATGAATGAGTGTATAGTTATTCACCTTGTGAACTCTGTGCTACCCTGCAATGGACTGGCAACCTGTCCATGATGTACCCCCCCTCTCACCCAATGACTGATGGATAAAAGCGCCGCACCAGCCTCCCTCACAACTCTGAAAGTATAAGCATGTTAGATTATGGATGGGTCTAAAATCCAATATATAACCTATATAACAATATATTGGACATCCCCTTAAGAGACTAATAAATACTTTATTCATATAAATAAATTTTTTTTTGCAAGATTTAATATAATTTAAAACATTGGAATTTTAATCTGATAGTCTGTCCATGTCCTTCTGATGCAATTCTCATCTCCCTTCAATGCTCCATCTGGGATTTCTCCAGATGAATTTCAACCTGGCCAATTAGTGAACAGAGGGAGGACTTTTGAACAATTACATAAATTCTCTTCACTGTTTTAGCCACTGAGTTCATGTTGGCTTCACTTCCAAATATCGAACAATCAAACTCTAAGCAAGACGGATGTTTAAAACCTTTTAATGCTACTGAAACATGGCCTTGACGTCACAAATGTGTGTCTGTAATTATTTTGGAATTTTTTAAAAGCATCACAAACCAGTCATATTTCTTTGGATTAAGGGGAATTTGGAACAAAAAAGAAAGTAAATCCATGCAGATACCTTATCAAAAACATCCTGTCGAGTTCTTTCAACCTGAATGAGCAGTCCTACAATTGACTCAGTAGTTTGTTTTTCTTGTTAATAGCCAAGTGAGTATGTCATGACTGAATATGACCTGTTTGCATATGCTGTTGTTTTTATCACTACTGTCACTTGCATTAGCCCTATTTACCCAGATCACCTGACACCTTTCCATCCCGCCTGAGTCACATATATTTGAACTGAATAAGGAAATGTGTCCCATCCTGTGCAGCAGGTTTTCTTTCTATCAAATGTTCTGCAGTTGTTGCTTGTGTCGACACAGTTGAACATGACAACAAAAGCAAGACCAAGATCTCGGCCAAGGATGAAGAAGATATTCCTGGATCCAGACCACTTCTAAGTTAAGCAGCTGGTCGATGCTATTTATTTTTATGTTGATACCAAAACTATAAAGATTTTAATTCTTTATAGTTCAACTAGTTCAACACCAAGGCAAAACTTTTTGATTCTGGATGCTGCAGTTGATCATGACAAATTACAAAAGTGGGTAAAGTTGTATGGTTCTGTGCTAGACAGCTTCAGATCTGAAACGCTGAGGAATCCCACGTGCGATGATTGTTTCCTAGGCAAACAATGATTGCATGTGGGATTCCTCAAGAATCTATTATCAGGTCAGCAATATTAATTGTGTCCTACAAGCCTATAAGGCTCATACCAGACACAAAGTCAATGCTGATTCATTATCAAGTTCAAAAGACATATAATTTTTGACCTTGCAACAAATGCAGAATGTAAACGACACCTTCATGTCCCTCCACTACAACATTTTTAAATTATAATGACTCAACAAGATGCGTGATCAAACTAGTTCAACACCAAGGCAAAGCTTTTTGATTCCACAAACTGCCGGGGGGGAAAACAGACTCTGAGTGAGATGCTTCAGATGCGGCGCTTCCTTCACTATTTGAAACACTTTCCAACATAGACTGCTAGAAACCACTCAGGGACTTTCCACTGTTTTTACAACTTCTGTTTAGGATCATTTACATGTAGAACGTTAATGAAGATGATGATGAGGTGATGATTTATTAAAAGTATATAGAGTAATATACACAACTATAAGCAGCAGAAACTGATAACCCTGTTTATCACTCACTTTTAACAACTATAGTTAAGAAAATGTATCTCTTACATCACAAATCTTTCAATCATTTTCTGATTTGCAGCTAAAGACTGATATTTGATAACATAACATGAATATTAATGAATTATAAGACTTGCAAAAAAGTGTTTTATTGTGAGCTGTGTTTCATATTCAAACTGATTAGATCATATGTGATTTCTGTGCTCAGATATGTATTCAGTTAGAAAAAAAACAACTTAATCCTAACACCTCACAATCAATTTAATCTTGAAGTCATAAACTGTTTTCAGCTTACCTTTGGCTGATGAAACTGTCCATTTCCTCGAACACGTCTCCCCCTTCATCCTTTCGCTTTTTCTTCTTGAGCCTCAGAGACAAGAACCGCTTTGATTTCTTTCCTTTCGGGGAACTGAGGACCCCCTGCTGTGGCGGCGCCCCGCCGTCTCCGGGGCTGACGGGTCCCGGGTCGTGGAGTCGCAGAGAGCTCGGGTCATCCCGGTGGATGGTCGCGGAGCGTTTCAGCTCCTTGCTCTCCTTCTCGGTGGATTTTTGTTTGAATAAACTCTTCAGCGTGCCGGACTTGCTCATGGTGCAGCCAGGGACCGACAGCGCTAAGGTGTAAACATGAGGAGAGCAGTTTGTCTTAAAGCGACCTGGGGGACTGACTCACCGCGATAACCTGCAGAGCGGGTCCGCGCGAGCGCGAGAGCCAAGGACCTGCCCACAAAGCCAGCGGCGCGCGCCAACAGGTGAAGAAACGCAGCTGTATCTGGGAAGATTAAAAGATGCGACACTTCCGATTTCAGTACGAACACCTTTGCATTTTATTTAGCTTGATATTTATTTATAACTGTCAGGATTCCAATTATTTACTTTACTTTTTTTGTGTGTGAAGGAGACGCAGATAAGCGGGAGATATTATTTTCAGACACATCTTAACAACTTAGAATATTATTGAAAAAATGATTGATTTTATTACTTTGAGTGAAAATGCATAATGTATCTATTGCATAAACATATTTAGCAAAATGTGATTTATTTCAAGGGTTTATTTTTGGTTCATTTATTCCTTATCTAAAAGCATGCCCATGTACCTTACAGAATTTATACTCAGTACACCTTTTGAGTCATTTTCTGATAATTTTCTCACAATTATGGGCAAAAAATCTGTGAGATCCCAAGGAAACTGAGGTTGCGGTGGCCTTCAGGCCATCTGGTTCTGGTGTCTCCACATATTCTAATGCAGCTGGTGTAGTTGATGACTTCACCTGAAAATGAGCTCAGCAACATCTCCATAAAACCTATCAGCAGACCTACACATGAAGTGTTATACAATTGTGTCTGGCAATGCTGACTTTGGACTTCATAAACCACAGTAGCAGATAACACAGCTCTTCAAACCATAACAGCTGTGGAACGAGCAACTCCTCCACTCTTTATTTCCAACTGAAATACATAATTTACTAATTGGCATAAGTTTTTTTTAATAAAGGGACTAACTCTGAGGTATGTGAACCCTTGTACGATGTTGCTCTGCTAAAACTCAGTTCGAGACCCCCTAAGAGTTTTTAAATGTTTTATTTTTGTTTTTACTTTTAATAATGTTTTTATTTTTTTAATCTTTTTCAAAATCTGTCTTTTTGTTTTTTGTTTTTTTTATGTGTAAAGCACCTTGAAATGCCTTGCTGCTGAAATGTGCAATACAAATAAAATTTGATTTGATTTTTTTTTTTGATTAACCATAAAGTCTTTATAGGAAGAAAGACATTAATTTATGTGAAAGATTAATTTTAAATTGCACATATGAGACATTTATTTTCTTATTTTATTCTAATATGTGAAAAATATATTACAATGATTACAATAGCTTAATATTCAAAGGGATAAGTCTTCATATCTATACAACATGTCATAACATGTGTTATAACATATTAGCTGTAGTCATATCCATCCAGTAATTGGTTATGTATAAACAGTTGTTCAATTGCCAACGTTTTGTGCCAGAAGAATCTCCTCATGGATTAAAGGGAGAAAAATCTTATTGCTGTTAAACATAGAAACTGTGTTGATTACAGACGTGTTTCTCAAGTTCTGGTTGTTTGATTGGGGCAACAATCCAAACCTGGAAATACATTTCTTCCCTTTTTGGCAACAAACAGGTGTTTGTTATAAGACTTCTGATCAAATACCCAAAATGGCTTCTAAGAGTTGTAGAGCAAAGAACTACTTGCAGTGAGTTATATGATAGAAAGACATATAATTAAGAGGAATGGTTATTTCAAGGAAAATCATAATGAAGATTTCTCAGAAACGTCTCTGTATAAGACTTCATTTGAGAAGGAAAAGATAGTTTGAAGTATGCTGCAGAACATTTGTAGAGATTTGTCTACAAATTACACAAACCATGTTTTGATGATGAAGATCACTGCATATCACCCCAAATACAACATACAGGAAATGTAAAGGGCAACATGATGATGAAAGGAGTCAATCAGCAGTAATGGCTGTTTATTTTCTCATTAAACGCTCAATGTGTGAGCGTTTGTGAGTGCGAATGGGTGAATGTGGCTCTAGTGTAAAGCGCTTTGAGCGGTCAAAAATGATTGGATAAAGCGCTATATAAGTTCAGTCCATTTACCATTTACCATGGTCAAAATAAACATCATTTAATACATTAATAAAGAGAGATAAGAAGTTTTTGAGTTTTATCCCCAAGCAAGATAATCCGAACACAACCCCCACAAAAGTCTCAGTTTATCACAACGAAAATAAAGTTTGTAAAATGGTTGAATAAATCACCCAAGTCCAATTGAAAATCTAAAGTGAGAACCAAATATCAGCTTGAATTAAACAGCTTTTTTGGAGAACTATGTAAAAACTCCACTGGAGCGTTGCAGGAAAATATATTCTTGTCATTGTCATTAGAAACAAAAGTCTTGGGACTGACTGACTACTAAATACCTTTGAGTTCAGTCTTTATTCCTTGTGCCGTTTTACTTTTTTAAACATATGGCTTTCCACCATCAGTATTACTATGTGCTTGAATCTGTGAATGACTGAATATAGTGAAGCATTTGGGGTTGTCTGGACTTGGAAAGGCGCGACACAAGAACAGACCATTTACCATTTTTGAGTATTTGGGTTGTGACAGACATCTGCTAGGGGTTTAATGTCAACAGGCCCACTAGAAATTCACTTACTTACTTACTTACTTTCTTACTTACTTACTTATTTATGTCAAAGTTTCAGAAAAACCTTGACATAAATACTTATTTTCCCCCCCATATAGTTGAAATGACAGCTCTATCTGCTGGTCAGGATGAGGTAGCACACAGATAAGCTTGGCTGTTCCAAAAGCAATAATTTTATCCATTTTTCAAGCTTTTCCTTTTACTCCTTAGCCTGACGCAAGCTGATTCAACAAAACTGTCCAAATAAACTAAAAAAAAAAATCATAAGTAATGAAATGAATTAGAATGTCAAAATATTAAACTAACTTTCATGTACAAAATAGATCTAGTGCAAATCAAGTTGGCGGTTTGAGGTCTGAAGAGAATGAAACTTGCTTTTGCACGTGGCAAAACACGTTCAAAGACTGAAAATGAGATCAAGAGGAGGCAGCAGCTCTTTGCCACAGTTTCCACAATCATATCTCAACCAATTTTATTCTCACAATTCTCAAAAATTACAACTTTTAGATTCCTCTTAACTGTACAGAGGACGGCAAATGTAATCTGTGTAACAATAAGCAAACTTTAGAAAACTGAAGTTTGTTTAGAAGATACAAAATAAAAAAATAACAATCATACAGGAAAAACTGACAGGGGGCGTAGAATAAGATAATTGTGGTTTGTTATTGGAGCCATCAGATAAGAGCAGCACAGTTTGGGACAGCAGCTAGAGTTTAAGAAGAAAAGGTGCAAGATCAGTGAAGTATTTCAGACAGAAACAGGGGTGGTGAGAATGTGGTTTTAGCTTCAGCTTCTTCTGCTTTTAAGATTTAGTTTCTGTGCTCAGAGTGTCTTTAGCATAAAACCGACTCTTGACTGAAAACTGTCTTCACCAGCAGCTGTTTCTGCACCTGCATTGTCATTTTCTTTCTCCTTTGAAGCAACAAAGTTTAACATCGAACATCACCATTTCAGAAGGTAGGTCCTCAGAAATAACAAAACCTTTTCACTTTAAAAATCAGAGCTCAACTTTTTAGTTCATGTTTTTATGATGTTCTTCCTAACTAAAGTAACTAAAGTTAAGGTGTGATATTTCTTAAATACATTTTATTTGATAAGTGATGGTTTAAGTAAACATGTTTGACCAAATGGATAGTTTTGCAGGTTTTAAGTACAGGCACCTGTTGCATAACATCACATTTTAAGAATTGATTATGTATTGCTATTCCTATGAGTAACATTTTGGAAAACCACAGGGGATAAAGCAATAAAACTGGAATCATTTAGTAAAACTGTCAGTTTTGTTGAAAACAGCATTTGGAGAACCTGAAATTATGAAATCTGGTAATCTCTCAAAAAACAGACACACGTCTATGCTTCCCTTTTCGGTTTCAGAAAAAAACACAAATGTATTTTCATAGACCTGCTTTCTGCTGCAGTCAATTTTTTTATGTTAACTGAGACATGAAGATGCTTTACTTTATCAGGTCTCTGCCTCAAGACATGATTGGTGAAAAAAATCACATGCTACTAATAAAACAAGTAAGAAAATTTTAATTTAAAATTGCAATAATCCACTGGCTGCATAAGTGATACTTTTATTGATTTTCATTTGCAGCTAGATCTTAAGAACTGCAACAGAAGATTTTGTGCAAGAAAATCCCTGGCAATAACTCAAGTTAGAGTAGCTCTAAAAATCTCACACACACATTTTCTTACAATACAGAAAATAAAAGCATAATATATATTGGATCATTTGCATCTTTCATTTCAATCGATTGTTTGCTAAAAGGTGATGGACACATCAAAATAATGCCACAGGAAAAAGGTTGGAGTTAGAAGAATGGTACAAGAAATTCTAAATACTTCATGACACAGACATCCAGTCAGACATGCAGGTGGTTACTATGTAAAATTTACTATTTTGAACTTTATATCATGTTAAATTATTATTACCTCATCAAAAACATACCTGAAGTGTTGCATGGAGTTTTCCACGTTTTTGAGAAATCCTTGAGTCTCCTGTTGCAGATATTCGGCCTGCCTAAACACTTGCTTTCACAAAGACGGTCCAGTTTCAAGGATTCAATTTTCAAAGTCAAATTAAATTTTTGATATACACAGCATTTTTTTTATAACTGGAGAAAAAATATGGTAACACTTTAATTGAAGGGGTGTACATAAGACTGATATGACACTGTCATAAACATGACATAACATCTGTCATGAATATAAATAAGTCTTTATTAATGTTTATGAAAGTTGTCATGAAGTATCATTCGGTATATAATCACACTTTTAATGCAAAGTTGCTCTAAAAGTTGCATTAAAAGTAGATTAAAGACGCCAACTTTGCATTAAATTGTCATTATATACAAAATTATGCAAAGTTTGCACTTTTAATGTACTTTTATGCTACTTTTAGAGCCACTTTGCATTAAAAGTGTCATTGTTTACTGAATGACACTTCATGACTATTGTCATAAACATTCATAAAGACTTCTTCGTGTTCATGACAGGTGTTATGTCATGTTTATGACAGTCTCCTATCAGTCTTATGCAGACCCCTTCAAATAAAGTGTTACCAAAAATACTTACTTGATCGAGTGCCTGAAAAGTACATAATATATAGATAAAATTAAAAGTCATTCCATATAATAGTAAAATACATAAAATAGGTTTTGGCTTCTATATTAAAATATAATTCGATTTTGCAATTCAGAAAATATTTGACAACAATTTAAACAAGAAGCGTGATCAGAGTTGGAAATGGATGAGATCAAAGATATGTGAATGTGAATAAATTATGCCACTGAAAATAATGGTTTTGCATTTATTTTAAAAAGACTAACTCATATATTACATAGATACAAGAAATGTATGTTTAACACAGAGAGGTATATGTTAATGCAGAAGGCACAAAATATACCCAATACCTGACATTGATAACAGTAGGTTTCATGTTGCTATCTTTATTTTGGTTATAAATCAGACTATAAATCAGTATTTTATATATTAATAATAAATTTCAAAAAAATACGCATAAAAGAAGCAATCAGTAACACCTTAGCAAACACATCCTGTCCCCTTGCCGTCTATTGAAGATTTTCACTCTTTTCAAAGGTTTCCTGCCCTCCCCCAGTCATAAACTCAGTTTTTGAGCTTTAGACGTGGAATTTTCTTATCTGCAAAATGTGCCACATTTTGTTGATCTACCTACACAACATTCTGACTAATAAAGTTACTGTAAAAGATCACATATCTTGTATGATAACCATTGCTATCTTTTTCTGAGATCAGATAAAGCAGAAAGTTTCATCCTTTGTGTGAAGTCCTGAATGTCTTATTGGGCCAAAATTGGGTCAGTGAAAGAGAAAGGAAGAACTGAAGCAGAGTGTCGATTGTTTTTTTATCTTGTAAAAACATGAGAAAGCAACAGAACTGATGAGTATCTACCAAGTCTATGCAGGTTTAGTCAAAGAACTACCTGCTATTCTTCAGGAAGCTGTTTAAGCTGTTTTCACTTGTCATTGCTTCCTCAATTTACAGCTTTTGGTTTATTTCTTCTGGCAGATGTGTGAACTCTACTATTTCTTTGAAATCAAGATCATTTAGTAATGTACATTCAAAGTATTTGAAGGGAAGACTCTTCAGATCCTCTATACTTGGCTCAGTATGAAATATTAATTGAGAATTAAGTAAAATTATTTACCCATTGCTAGGTTGGGAAATGTTGTGTTTGATGATGGACAGATGCAAAGTAGTAGAAGTTAAAGAAAAATTATAGATGGTTTTCAATATTTCTTACATATAAAAATCTACAACTTGTGTTGGGAATTTATATTTAGTCCCATTAAGTGTGTTGATTGGTCTTTTCAATGTTTTATTTGCTAATGTTCTCTAACAAATTGCTGAGGCTTTCAGAGAACAGTTCGATTTTTACTGATATTGCACTACACACAAGTGGAACCAATGTACTATTGATTGCAAGATTTTATTGGGGGGGTTCAGTGTAAAGAAATTGAATAGAAATCTAAAAAGTATAACTTGTAAAAAAAAAATAAAAAATCAGAAGAAAGAAAAATTAAAACTATATGTCCTTTTCCTTCCACTTCACAACTATGCACAACTTTGTGTTGGTTTCTAATTCTAAAATCTGAATACATCACATCAAAATTTGTCATTTTCATTGTGCCTTCAATAAAGCTGATTGAGGCTTTTCAGGCCAAAATGAAAGTAAAAAAAATGTGGAATGCTAATTTTTTTTTTTTTTCCTTCAGCTTGAAGTCATGGATAATGTAACTTCTGACTACTATGAAAACTGGATAGAAAATGATTCAGATGGGTTCTGCAGCTTCAGCCCTTCCCCTGCAGAGGTCCTCTCCCACACCTACATCCACTCCATCATCTGCGCCTTCGGCCTGATTGGCAACGTTCTCGTGATGACTACCTACGGTTTCTACAAGCGGACCAAGACGATGACAGATGTTTATCTGTTCAATGTGGCCGTGGCAGACCTGATCTTTGTGGTGGCGTTGCCTCTTATTGCCCATAATGAGCAGAATGGGTGGCCCATGGGTTCTGTGGCTTGTAAGATGTTGCGCTCGGCCTACAGCATCAATTTATACAGCGGCATGCTGCTGCTCGCCTGCATTAGCGGCGATCGATACGTTGCTATTGTTCAAGCCAGACGCTCCTTCGGTTCCCGCTCCCGCTCTGTCCTGTACGGCCGTCTGATCTGCGCCGCAGTTTGGGTGTTTGCGCTGTTTTTGACTTTGCCTACACTTATCTACACTGACCTCTTCGAAGAAAATGTCCTGAAAGAATATGACCTTAATTCAACTTTGAAATGTGAGCTCACTTTCAAACACAGAAAGACCGCAGAACTGATGAAGGTCATGGTGCCGAGCCTGCAGATGGCTGTCGGCTTCCTTCTCCCTCTTGTGGTTATGGTTTTCTGCTACTCAAGCATCATGTGCACCTTGCTCAAAGCCCACAACAGCCAGAGGCACAAGGCCATCCGAGTGGTTTGGGCAGTTGTTGTGGTCTTCATCATCTGCCATTTTCCTTACAATGTGACTCTCCTGATCCAGACGGTGTCTCTTTTTGCAGAGAAAAGCTGCGAGGATCAAAAGACCAAACACACGGTTCTGGCCACTTCCAGGAGCATAGCTTACCTCCACTGCTGCCTCAATCCCATCCTCTATGCATTTATTGGAGTGAAGTTCAGGAGCCACTTCAGGAAAATATTGTCTGACCTTTGGTGCTTTGGCAAAAGGTACCTCTACTCTGCTCGATTGTCACGTGGGACATCTGAAGTTTGCATTTCAGGCCTGAGAACCTCGGAGGCGTCAAACAACTTGTCATCCTTCAGTGCCTGACAGCCATGCAAGTAACCTCTGATTTGTCTTGTCCAGTTACTTTAGTGTAGTTCCACACGTGACAATAACAAAAAGAAATTATATTCAATTTATTATAACAAATAATATTACCTGCCATTGTAGGGCAACAGGATTTTTTATCAGCCAGCGAATGGGAATGGGAATGTGAATGCGACTGTGAGCCCCATGAGGATTTTGTTTTGGCTGGATGAATAATAACTGGGCCTGAGCTCAAACTAAGCAGATCTTACCAGGGCATCAATTGGATATCAAGATCCTAATTACATTCAGTTTAATTTCAAGTTAGTGTAATTATATAGGGTCGATTCTTAATAAATGTCTCAAGTCTAAAAAAGGTATTTCCTTGAGAAATAATGACATTTAAAGCAGGCCTTAATGCCAAAAATGATCAAATGTTACAAATCATAGAAATGGACAACAGTTGTACTGTTGCCTTTACTGCAGTCCCTCATATCAAGGATGCTTTCAGTGACAGAGGAGAGGAAAAACTCCTGTTTAACAGAAAGAAACCTCCAGTAGAACCTGACTTAGTACAAGCCTCCATCTACCACGACTGACTGGGTCAACACAGCAGAATGGACAAGAAAAAGAGGAACTGATATACGAGTACTTTCTATGTTATTGAAAAATAAAAGGGTAATTGAACGAAAGGGTTGTTGTTGTCAACAATATTTCAGCTGCTGCCCTCCAAGAAGGAACCACGACCAAAACAGAACCCCAAAACTTAAAGTTCACAGGTTAAATGACAGCAAACACTGCAAGTTATTACAAGTGATACTCTGTGTATTTGAATATGATGTTCATAAACTGACAGGTATGAAAATAAGGAACGTTGAGAATATTTTTTAGAGTTTTGAAGTAATTGTTTTGTACAGCGCTTTACTGACATAGAAGGAGTTCAGCCCTGTTCTAACTAAAACAGTTACGAAACCCTCTGTTGAAAACCTGTAAATCCAGAGCTAGTTTTGTTTTTACTCAGCTTAACATTACTCAGATAATGTCATTGGTCTTTGTGAAGTTGTTTTGTATAAAACTGAGAAAGTCTAGAGGCTCCATCTATTATGTTCTTAGCACATAAGCGATAATACAACAAAGCCTGTGGATGGTAGTTTTTTTAATGGAAAATAAAGTGTTTTTCTGTGTATAATTGCTGAAAACAATATTTTTTTAGCTTTTCTCTTACTTTCATAATAACCATTCTTATGTTATCTTTGCAGTGTAAAATGTTCTTAATTTTTTCGGATTTGTTACTGTGTTTGATAAAATCTAGTTCAGTTTAAAATTAACTAATCAACCACTGCTGTGGGAAGGGAGCGCTTATTAATGATTCTTCAAAATTTGTGAAACAATTAAATAAATTTTTAAAAAGTCAACTCTAAAATTTTATCAAATTATGTTTGAAACAGTTTAAAGTTCATTTTCTCAAGGTGCCAGACAATAATGTGCTTTTATTTTAAATGACTGCTACTCAGTTTTTTTGTTGTTGTTTTTGTTTTGTTGACTTCTCTCTGTTTGTAATATTGCAATATATTTCTATAAATAAAAATTATACTCAAAAAACTGTGTTAATGAATGAATGAATTGAGTAAATAGTAATCCACAACAGAATTTAAATAGACATGTCCAAATAAAAGGACACTGATAAACATTTTTTAACAGCTTCTAGTTTTTATGACACAATCTCTTTTGGCCACAATGTCTTGTGCGCTAGACTTCAAATGATGATCATCATAATTACTAAAAAATATTATTACATTGCATTTTACACACATTTTAAAAACTTGTCAGTAATAAACATGTTTAGATTTCCTTGTGCTATGTAGCCAAATTCATTTTGACATGAAAAAGTCTGGGATCCCTTAGGAGTTTCTTCAAAACTCTTCATTATCAAAAAAATATCTTAAACATCTACATAATTGCACTTTCTGTATAATCATGCAAAATGATGCAAATGATTTCCTTCTTGATTGAAAACAATGAAGGCATAGATGACATATTTTATGTCATCCATGGCATAAAATGTGTCATGGATGACACATTTTATGTCATGACATATTTTATGTTATGAACAAAATGTGGTTGCTCATAACAACCACATTTAACAACCATAACAACCAACAATGTGGTTGTTCTTCATAAAAGAACAACCAAAAGGTGTTCTTTTAATTTACTGCCAAAACCTGTAACGCTTCAATTACATCCAAAAATTTCCTGTGAAAACCAGGAAACCAGGAAATAACATATTTTTATTAATATTATTTTACAATGGATGTTGACAGATTAAGTGGTTTAAAATCATTCGCCAAAATAAAGGAACAAGAAGAAAACTTTTACCTAAATAGATTAACCTTTGCCGCCAGCATGCAAAATACCTGTTATCTGATGTCCTAAATAAAACACACGCAGAGATTACAAAGGAAGCAGAAGTAAACCCCAGCACAGTTCCAGGTCATGACTTTTTTGTGGTGCACTCGCTATGGAAAAGTACATTGTTTCTCACGCCTCCTGCTTAGGTAGTGTGAGGCTGATAAAACCTTTCATAAAGTGCACCAAAATATTGAATATTGAAATGGGGACTTCCAGTCAGAAACAGCAGAGCACCATGCTGTCAATACAGGTATTATGTCTTGAACGCTTTGGGCACATGTGGGCACTTTCACGTCGCAACCACACATTCCCCTTGGTTGGCACTTTCCTTCCACCCACATAGCATCTTTAAATTTACGATGCAGCTTCCTGAAAATACAACCGCAATCCTTTTGAACAATGTAGATATTGAAATCACCGAAAGTCTAATTCTTCGAAGGTAAAAAGAAACATAAGACAGGCATGGTCCTCTTTCCTCGTCCACTGGAGGCCCTCAGAGAGCTGCATTCAATATAGGTCTTAACTATTTTCAACCATTTAGATTCAGATGGTAACTGACAATATTTGTAGATAGCTTGAATCTCACTTTCAGCGGTTTTCCATCAATTTGAAGCCAAATGTTTAAATACACTCATTTAAACCACATATAATATATTTTTGATGGCTTGATATTTAATTACTGTCTATTTCAAAATACCAGAATAATGAGAGAATTTTTCTTAACTTTCTTCAAAGATAAAAACCAACTGTTTAAAATGTGTAACTAGGTCACATACTAGCACCTATTGATAGGCATCTGTGATGCTAACCTCAGAGAGGCCTGGATTCCTTTTCAGAGTTCTGTAATACTTGTTAAAGTTCATGATTGCATCATGCCAGCATTTAATTTACTGGTTTCTGCCAGTGAAAACTGCTCACCACATAGTGTTTCTGGGGGATACCGATACCATAATTTTGATCAAATCTACACAGGAATGGTTCATCAGACAATGACTCAACCCTTTTGTATTTGCAACTCTGTTTCCAATTTGGTGGGGGGATAAAAAACATACTGGCAGTTCAGGTTTTCCAGTTGTAAATTTAATGTGATTTTAAATTCTAATTTGTGCATTTTAGGACAATCTGGAGAGAGATAATTAGCAAGGTAAAATCAAGAATTTCGTTCTTTTTTACCAATTAAATGACCCAAATATTACGTTATTGTTATTATTAGCCTGTTTTAACCCAGCATTCCTTGCTGCTAGCATACCACATACACTGTGTTACAGCTAAAAGTGACTGTGACAGAGAGCGAGTATCAACAAGCCATTCTCTTGTCCCAAATATACTGATTCTAGGAAAAGAAAAAACCCAGAAGAAAATTAACTTTACATGAACAATAAAAACAATGACTTAGCACATAAACGGGTTTGTGACCTAAAGCCCAACTGCAGTAGATTTCAAGAATTTTTTATTTTTCCCGATTTGTTCTTATTGATGTTTGAAAAATTTGGGATTAAACAACCCAGTAAAGCAACACTACCTGCCCTGATTTTGACCCGTGACCACCGTTCAGGAATTTTGGTAAAATATGAGCCTTCATCTTCATGAGGGAAAACAAACCTGTAAAATAATATTTGCATTGCTGATTTAAAGCCCTTATGGCCACAGGCTCATTCCAGAAAACCTTCTTCCAGCTTTACCAACACATTTTGCAGCAAGGCTGCGCTGGAAGCCCTTGAAGGAAAGCAGGCGGGAGGATAAATGTACCTAAAGCAGACCACAGAGCCTTGTCAATAAAGGATATTTATTCCCATTAAACCATCTGTAAGTCCAAGATGAAGTCACTGCTTTTACTGTGAAACCACAATTGAGTGTGATTCACTTTCCTAAAACCAGTGGAAAGGCTTTACAGTAAAACCATGGCACCAGTGATTCATCTGAGTCAGGGGCTACTGTGTTAACAGACAGTTTGGGGATCCTTACTTTTCCTTTAATATAAATAAAATAGAATTCATTAAGACATTTTTAGCATATGTCTAACGTTTACTCAGTGTGAGCCAAACAAACATTAAGAAACTTCAAACCACAGGTTAGGTCTTAGATTCCAATCTAAAAAGATCTAAAGGCCCTAAAAGCTGTGAGACAGGTTTCGATTTTTTGAATGAGTGTGCATTTGGCTGTGGGTTGAGTAACTGAAAAAACCAAAATAATCAAGGCGTTCCGCAAAGACTCAAAAATAAATAAGTAATTTATATATACTTAGCTTGTTCAATTGAAAAATCAGGAGATGATTGCAGACAGGAGGTCAACCCCCACCAGTACAGGGATACGCTCCAGGGAGAATCACAGCAGGATCACTGCCTCCATAGCATCCCCATGGTGATCGATCCCCAGCTGGCCAGGAAGGATCACATTAACATATTTTTCAAAAACATTTACATATTCTTCCTTTTTCATATTATCTGTATAAGATGAGAAGCACTGTACTGCAGAGTTCAAACAGTAAACACATTCATTGTGATTTTTAAGCAGATCCTTCCTGAAACTCTCACACCCATTCTTCAATTGCTTTTGCAGACACTTGAACTGTAAAAGCTAAAAAAAAAAAATGTTTTGCATGTGTCTGAATCAAAAAAAATAGCAGGAATCCATCTCATGACATTTACCTCTTGGTGAGGGTCACAACTCCGTGCCACGGCCCTTTGTGTGCCGCCCACTGCTAAACCTATTTCCCCTCAGCGGTGCTCCAGTTCTCTCCCTTTCATCCGCCTTCCTCTGGAAATGAGAGTGACGTTCCATTAGCGGGGAAAGAATCCCCCACCTTGGCGAGCGAGAGCTTCAATGCGGAGAGCCAATTGACTAAATGAAATTCCAACATGTGATGAGTGGGAAGAAGTAGAGAAAGGCTTGTGCAATTTCAGCCTGGTTTTGTCAAGACTTTGAAAAACACAATACTCTGTCTTTTTACTGTAAGAAACAGATATCCAGACAGATATTTTAGTCTAATTTTGCCAACATTGTTGTTTTTTTGGGACTATTTCATTAATATAAGTGTAAAAGAAAAAGTTATGTAATCAGCTTCAAGCAAAGAGCACATGCTCTAGTTTAGATGTTAAGGTAGGTTCTATGTTGTGAGGACTATAATGATCTTTTCTGCTCTCTAGAAAGATTAAAGACCCTTTATCTGCGCTGTCACTGGAAATTTCATTTGCTGGACCAATTTTCCATCCAGCTGGTCTGTCCATATAATCCCTTAAAGGAACATGTTGTTACTCAGCATAATTTGTGAAATATGTTTTACTTTGGATGTTTTCTGATGATTGTCTTAGGAGGCTTCGTTATCATTTCCAAAAGTGAAACAGGGTCAAATGTTCCACATGTAGATGGTTTTCCCATATGTGTATTCATGAAATGACATAGTATAAAATTGCAGATGTGGGAAAACATTTCACATGTCAATAAAAATGATTCCTCATGTGTCTTTGTTGCTGCATAATATGATTACCACACATTAGACCTGCGAAATGCTTCTACTGTAAATGTCGAGCTTTCTACATTTGTTTCCTAAGTTACTACATAAAATAATTTGCAAATGTCAAAAGATGAGAAAAAAAATCCTACATCTCATATATTATTATATAATAAAATTTCTGCAAGTGAAATATGTGGAAAGATATTCACATTTAGATGGTTTCACCATCCATGAATCATGTGTGACAACATATATTTTCAAGATATCAAAACCCAGAAAAGGTATTTCACATTTCCCCACATTTGTTGAATATTTTCCACGTGAATTGTGGGAAAAATAATTTACATGTTATAGTTTCCTCTCACATGTTGCACATGTTACTATATGGTAATTCCACACACAAAATCTCTGACAAACACTGAACCTCTTGGGGTTTTGCAGTGTTGCACATATTTTACCACATATTTTCCACATGTAAAATGTGAAAAATATTTAAGTTGTAGCTTTTTTTGACATGTTTCACTAAGGTAACACAACGTGTTCCCAAGTGAACCTACTGCAACTAAGATGACATAAACTTTATAGTTCTGCATAGTCTCTTTCTAAACTCAAATATTTGTTATAATAATAAATAACAAATAGAAAGCAGTTGTGTTTTACATATCACACTCACATTTGATCAGAATATTCAGTACATGGTTTCGCCTCAAGAGCTAATATGGAAGAAAAGAAACCTGAACTAAATCTTTAACAGTATGATGAAAAACATGTATGAAAAAGAAAATATTTTGACCTCATTATATCTAGGGGTAAAAATGAGGGCATGTCTAAAATATGAGATGTGTTTTATCCGCATGAGCTAACCAGGATGAAATTTTAAGAAATCTGCCCAGATGTTAGAGACATACTTCAGTCTGGACTGAAAGAGCTGGAGAAAACATTTGGCAAACTGTGAAGCCTCCAGAAGTGCATTAACATAAACAGCTGGGAAGCAGAGGAATGATCAGGACTGAAAATCAAACAGAAAAGGGCGCAGGAAAGGTGAATAAGTCACAGCATTATGCAGCAGTGGTTGTGTTGTGCAGAAGTGAATCCTACAAATGGAATAAATGCATTACAATCCAATCAAATTGATATCAAATTAATTTAATTTAAATTTTGTTGATTATGCCTAATGAAAACAGATTTCAGTTTCGCTTGTACCTGTTTCTTGTGCCCTTTACTGCCAGATTTTCTCCCCACTCCCCTGCCATTATTATGTATGAATACAGAACACTGTTAACATCCAGGATAAATAGAAAATGATCTTTTGTGACTTACTTATAGCATGTGTCAGTGACTGAAGGCCAGACAACTATTAGGTCACCAGATTTACATAATCTTGTGGTTTCCTGAGAATCAGATTTTGTGGTTTTCATTAGCTGTAAGCCAAAACTAACTTAACTACTTTAAATATCTGATTCAGTGTTTTAAAATAAATTAACTTTTCTGCTGTGTTTTCTCTTTTTATATTTGTGGACCAAAAAATATACAGTGTAACAAACTAATTAGCAAGTATGTTGTGATATAACCAGAGTTTAGGTTTAGTGAACAGTTTCTTTTCACATAAGGTCAAATTGGTTGGGTTAGCTTCTTTTGTCCTAGAATTTGGTATTGATATTTTGTATCCTTTTTATATTTACTCAGGGTCTGTTTTTGATAAATATGTTTGTTTGATGCTCTGAGATATTATACAGTGACAAAAAAGAGACAAAAACAAAAGAAAGCTGAACAGAGGCAAAAACATGTTTGCAGCAGTTTCCTTTCTGATAATTTCAAATTGCAGTCCCTTTAAAAGATGATTGAAGCAGCCTGATCAAACCATTATAACTATAAATTTCCTACTTATTGTAGGTATTATTCATTAGTCTTAATTAAAATTCCCCAAGACAAAAAACACAAAGATGACAAAGAAATGGCTAGGGTGCAAAATAATTTGATAGATTTGCACATCAAGATTTAACACTATTGACTAGAACCATATTAGACAATTCCCACACACACAAAAAAAAATCGTTGGAGGATTTATAGAAGCACTTATAAAAAACACTTTTCCAAATTTTTGTAAAGAACAACCAAAATGAGTCTCATGTGTGATGGATGAGTTTAGAATGACAAGTCTCAAATTTAAACCAATGATCTCATTTGTTTTCCAGCTCTAGGCTCCTGCAGAGCACAGGGAAAAGAACAAGCGGTGACATGTCTACAGTGTAATGGAAACGTGGCTTTTTTTTATTATCACTGTTGAAAGGCATACATTACAGTGCAAACCATTCTTTGGCAAAAGTACAATACAACTGTCACGATGGTTTCTAGTACGTCCTCGTTGACCGCTGGGTGCTGGGACAGTGTGTAGGTAAAGCATGTCCAGTCTTGCAGGGCAGTGCATTCCATAGACGCCTGGAAGTTTTTTCAAAGGGGAAAAATAAAAATGACCAAAATGAGCCAGATATAATACAATGCGGACTGGTGAAGGAGTGCTTTGGCCCCCTTGCCAGAAAAAATGCATTTAGTCTGTTGCTGCAGAAACAAAAACTGTAAACATACAAAAATGTGCAAGCATATGATACCAGTGTGACTGAAGCCACCAAGTCATCTGAAACCATTAAAATACTGGTGAGTACTATTTGTTCTCGGTGACACTTGGAAGTACAACACAATCAGACAATGCAAGCCAGTGCATGATGAATGATGAGTGGTATTTTTATATGTACAGTACATACATAAGGTCCAATCATGAAATGTGCCCCTCCCCCATCATCACCCTCACTCCTCCTCTCATATGGCTTCTATTACAGTGGAATGAGGGTCAGAGGGCTGGAGGAACAGAGAGAGTCTACACTCTACGAAGTGATGTCAGCTCAGACTCCAATCTTCAATACGGCAGGAAAACAAGAGCGGGGTCAGCATTCCATACACTGAAATCTGTCCTTGGAGAAAAATGAGAGAGAGAGACAGACCCAGAGAGAGAGGGAGAAAGGGAGAGAGAGAGGGAGAGAGAGAGAGAAACTAAAAGAAAGGAGTTGAAGTTAAAGACTAAAGAATGTATGCAAGCACGTCCTTGTAAAAACTGGCACACCAGAGAAACAGACACAGCTTTGTAATTATGAATAAAGGTTGAATGTGTGAGAACATAAAACCATAAGCAGCTGAAAAGTGAATACTGCCATGGTAAACTTAGCAGTATCAAAGGCTGCGTCCAGATTTTTTGCAACAACCGTACATAGTTTCATATATGCTAATTACATAATGTAAGAAATTCCCCAATAGTATTTTTGGCTTTAGAAGTTGAGGAAAAGACAACTTTACAGATGTACAAGCATATATATTGGTTCGGTGCTTCCCAGAAGCACAGAAACAGGTGCATCTCAAAAAATTAGAATACTACTCATAAGCTAAAAATGTTCTATTCCTCAATTCAAAATACAGCTCTTGTAGAATTATTTGACATTAGGTGACATGTTATGAGTATTTATTTTTGTTCATTTCGATGACTATGGCTTAAAACTAGAGACTGGTGATATGGATGTAAAACTGCATTGCAATATTTTGTTCTATTTATTTCAATAAAAGGTATCAAAACTTAGTCACTCTTTGAAAAAACCCTGGCTTCACAATCATTGTGAAGATGGTTGACCTGACAGGTGTCAGTACACACTCACAAAGATGATGAGCGACAAAAAGGTCATTGCTAAACAAGCTGGCTGTTCATACAGGACTGTATCCAAGAATATGTTTTTTTGAACATTGGCCGGAAGAAGAAAATATAATAGGAAAAGATGCATAAACTTACAGTAATGTATTCCTTGTTCTAAGCCACTCCAGAACCAGTAACAAAGTCAAAAGCTCGTGATCATGATATCAATGTCATTGATTAGCCTGCTGACTCATCTGATTTAAACCCCACAGAGATCCATCTGACATTCTCAAGTGGAAGATGAGAGACACCAGATCTAAAAATGCAAACAATTTGAAGGCCACCCTGAGCTTCCTAAACACCTCGGTAGAACCACAGATTGATCTCCTCCATATCACACCACATCGATAATAACTCATGCAAACTGAGTCCCACTGCACATACACTGAACGTCAAAATCAGGTAAGATTCTCTTTTTTCCGAGGAACAGAATTATTACCTCATGATCATAAAAATGAACAGAGATAAAAAGCTTTCCTACTGATATAAATTAACTTTTTGATGCTAATCTAATTTATTGAGACAGACCCGTAGAGTCGAAGAGGACAGTGCTGCAGGAGTTGCGTTGGGTTTCCTCCACAGATGAGTGCCTCCCTGCACCACCTCACCTGAGGCCCAGGAGAGATGAAAAAGCCATCCCACGAACAGAAGAGTAGGTATCAGTAGACATGTTTCTTTTGCATTACAAACATTTTCGCAGGGCTTCACATTATTTTCACATGTAAGCATTTACATAGGGAAAAAAAGGGTAAAAAGCAACAATATAAAGCACCAGACAATTATTCAATAAAAGTCCTTGAATAAAATAATCTACTCAAGTCTGATGTATCAATAAAAGACATATTGCGTGTATATAGGTGGCTTTGTATGCAAACGATAATACTTTAAGGTTCGTATTTAGAGATTATCTTGGAGTAAAAACAGGGTAATAGCACCAGTTTTTCGGTATCTCTAACCTGAGAAAAGTTTTTTGGAGACAACTGCTGCCTTTCCATCCACTTCCCTTTCCTGTCAACGGCAACTGGTCTTGCATTTTCCCATTGACAGCAAACAGCACCTCAGTGCCCGAGGACAGCTTTTTGTCCATCCTGTTTAAATAATCCATTAATCTATTCACTGCTACAGAAGTAAATCCATGGAGTGCCTGTTGACTTATTGCTGAATAATTTCAAATTGAATGTCGGGCAAATTGGAAAACAAGAAAAAAAACAAAAATTGCTCCCCTGATTTAAAAAAAAAACAAAAACAACGAGAGGCTGTTGAGTTTGTCGAGGTCAATCGTGGCTATGAGTTAGTCCCATCTCCTCTTTTGATTCGTCTGATTTTCTGTGGGTTTCAGACACTAGATTGTCAGGGTGTGAGGTTGTTGGGGAGGGTCCTGAAAGTTACTTGTTGTGGGTGTCGACTTTTTGCCTCTTGTTCTCATCTTCCTCCTGGAGGCACACTGGGCAGCAGGCACCTTTTAGCTTGATGGGTTGTTTGCACTCTGGAGTTGGACATGACTCAATGAAGCAGGTCACCTGGGCATCCTGGGTGGAGAGGATAGTAATGAATGTAAAAAACAAAAATCTGAAAAATCATTGCAATCAAATGTTTGCACATCACCTGATAAGTACATAGAGTCCAGTTTGTTATCTGTTAAGAGTGCACGTCACTCTGACCATACCATCGTCATGGTTACATTAAAATAGTGGCAGCATCATGCTGTGGTGGAATCACTCAGAGTTGGTGGGAAGAGGAATTACGCTCAATACTGGAGGAGATTTCAGACCTGGTGGAGGTTCATCTTCCAAGTAGGACTTTAATGCCGTGATCTTTTTCAATTCTCTGATTATTTTTGGTCCCGTCATGCACGGTGTTCCATATTTACATTCTTATTTGTATTTCATCTTTATCTTTTCTTTTGCAACCTTCTATTCTCTACTTTGTTTCCCTTTAGGTTTACATATAGTAGTCATTTTCCCTCAGCTTCCTCCATATGTTCCCCTCATAGTCCCATCTGCGTTCACACGACCAGCATTCAAGCCTCTCACTTTCTGACCTTCTTTAACAATCAAACAAGACAAAAACCTCCCCCCCTAAAAAACAACAAGCTACAATCATATGGTTTAGATGACACCATACCCATGTGATGGAATGGGACAGTCAAAGTAGAAACCTGAATACAGTTGAAAATTTCAGGCATGACTTGGAAATGTAAGCTCATAGACCATCTAATTAGACTGACCTTCAACTGTAAAGAATGGGTAAACATCTCAGTCCCTACATGGGGAAAGCTGGTAGAGACATGCTCCAAAAGACTTAAAGCTGTAATCAAAGCAAATGGTGTGTTTTTGGAGGATTGACTCGGCTCGACTTTTAAGATCTCCATTTGTAAACAAGAAACAAAACATGACCATCAAAAGGTATTTACTTAAGAGCAACAGTTTGCTTTCGCTTGACTCTTGGGAGTCATCCTAAAAAGCCTCCAATTACACAAAACCGTGTGGGAAAATGAAGTGGAGAAAAGACTTACTGGTGTGTTCGTTAGCTGTGTAACGCAAAAAAAAATTTTACTGAAAAGACAAAACTATAAAGAGATAAGTAGCAGTAAGATTTATCATGAGGGAGGCGTATTAGAGGTGTGTGGAGTTACAGCGAGCTGGAAACAGACAACGGATGAAAGACAGAAACGTGGTAAGAGACTGTGAACCGGTGCCAGGAAAGTGCAAGAGACAGAAGGTGCTTTAAAAATAGAATAGACATCCTATCATCTGTGAGAAACACAGAGACACTATATGGGGATCTGGTGTGGGGTGTGTTCTACCTACTGCACATCTGTGTGCACCTACTCTGCATTCGCACGTCGAGCACGAGTCTTTTCGCCAGCGCTCTCCATCTGTCCGCTCGCGCCCCTCACCGTCTGCACAGGTGGACTTGTGTAGACGAGCTTCCAGTTTTTTAATCTGCAAAAACCCAAGAGACAGCTGCAATTTACCAATGTGAGAATTTTTTGCGGGACAAAAATGAAAGTAGTAAATCAAATCCTGCAACTAATGGATATAACGCTCTGGTTCATCAGAAAAGATTTTCTTTGCAGACGGCAAAAGTGAACAAATGTCTGCTGCAGGAAAGTCCATGATCCCTTTCTGCTGTGCATTCCAGGAAATGCAGTGTATGTAATAGCCAATTCAATTCTGAACACAGAGGCATATTGTTTTCACGTGTAACTTTTTAATAATCCCATCGGGGAGTAATAAAAATAATAGTTTCTTTGTTTTTGGAGGTTTCAGTGGTTTAAAATGAACGCAAGCATGACATCTGCAGTTAAAAATCTGACAGATTTATAAACCAGTGATAACTGAACAATTACTGGATAATACTTGATAAAGTTAGAAGAAGTCAGTCTAAAACCATATTTGTTACCATAACTGTCCCAGATAAAGGCTCAAAGTTGAAGTTGTCTTGTGACATCTGTTTTGAATTAGAGTCCACATCCTCATCACTCCATTTTAGTTCAGGCATTAGTGAAGTTATTGTTCATGTTAGTTTCTATTTTTTTGCTTTTATTAGCAGGACAGGGAAGATGAGCATTTCAGATAATATTAATTATGTTTTTCATGTTAAGATTATTTTATGTTCTCATTAAGACAGCAACATCTTACATAAAGAGTGCAAAACCAATAAGTCAGAAAGAAAAGCTTTATGTTTTCATATCTGATTTTCATGAGTAGTTATAAGCAAAAGCTGTTGAGCTCTTGTTGGATTTTCTGCATTAAGGAGGCTTGTTGCATTTGTTGCCAGACTGAAAACTCAAATAGTGTCAGCGTGTGTCCAAACGCACCTGTTTCCTTAAGCTTGTGATGGTCTTCTGCATGTCTGAGACAAACTCCTGGAAGTCACCAGCTGAAGGTTCACTGCTCAACTTGGAGCTCAAAGTGACATTTGACAAACTGATCTGAGCTTCTTCCAGAGGGCTGGAAAGACGATTGTAGACACATAAAAAAGTTATAAGATCACATACGTTATACATATCAGTAGTATTCTGGCTATGATTGAAAAATATTCAATGAAGAAGATTCAGTGTTTGTTACCTTGTGTCCTGGATGCTGCTGCCAGGTTTCTCCTCCTTGTAGCTGTGCTCAGCTGATCTTCGTCCCCTGAAGTGGTATGACAGGGCATTGAACTGGCCCTTGGTTCTGCAGTCTGATGGAGAACAGGTTCAACAAACAATAAGAAGCTGAACAGACACGTTCAGTTTTTCTACTCTATTTATACAGCAATATGCAATCCATTATAAATAATACAATCCTCATTGGGCCCCAAAAACATTTCCAAACCAAACATCCTGAAGGTGTCTGTGACACCAAAATCTTTGTAAAAAAAAAAAAAAAAGTCCTACATCTGAGGTTTTCATGTTAAAAAATCCAAATCCGATCTCCAGATAACATCAAAGCTGTACAACTTGCAGTGAGTAAATACCTTTAATTAAGTCTTCTTACAGTTTACAAGCAAAATAAATGATGGATTCTTTCAGAAATTGTTTGTGATCCTAAGGTGTTAGAAGTTTCACAGTGAAATTTATTTAACACTGAATTTTTTTTCATAATGACTTTCCATAACTAAGCATTGAAGCTACAATTATGAATTGCTAGCATTGAAGGAGGGGATTTGGGTTTCTTCAATGGCTCTTTTAAAGTAAATTGTAAAAGTTAAACTGAGACAAATATTATGTCCAGAAAACCTCAGATTTCTAAGGTCTTATCCACAAATTACAAGTTTGAAATGGTTTATGTTTTTGAACCTCGAATTGAGTGATTCCATCTGTGTTTTATGCATTGCAGAAATCAAAGTGTCCTAAGAAAATAAAGCATGAATGAACTTGCCATTTGGCTCTTGTTGCTACATAAAATGTATTTTTCCAGCACAAAACAATTAGTGAAAAATCTTAAATTGAAAGAATACTGCTTGATGCATCATCCTGTTGGACTTCAATAGCATTGCTATAACATGTCACAACAATCTGTGTGCTCTACTTAAGCGTGGATTTCAAAGGTCTGTGAGAATTACAAAGCTTTATTGACTGCATCCTGCAGTCAGCGTCCATGATATATTTTACCGTACTTACCAGCACAGAGTAAATCTGGCAATTTTTACAAGGATTGATTGGCTTTTTTTTTTTTTTTTTAGAAACGTAATCAAAGAAACAGTGTAAAATCGGTTTTGTTGGTCTTACCTTCACAGCAGTCCTGCCACATCCGCAAGTCGATCTGAGGAACATCATCACAGCTTCCGTATCCGTGGGGCAGGTCGGCCACTGCGAACACGTCCCGCTGCACCCGGGTGATGTTGTCTCCATTGTCACAAACGACCCGAGCTAAGGACGCTTGTTTAAGCTGTGTCAGCTGTGCAGGTGCGAAGACACCTGGGTTTTCATACCAGAACCTAAGCGGGACCCAAAGACATGATGCGGGAAACGACAAAAATGATGAAGAAAATTCCGGTCATATTTCTGAATATCTGGTGATCCTTACCGGTCTCCATCTCGGACATGCTTGAATTGTGTTGCGAGTAAACACATGAGGGTGGGACCCAATCTACTGCCAGGGACCAGATCTTCAGCCATCAGGGCTGGGAACAAGTCAATGTTGAGAGGCGTACCGTACAGCCTGTCATACAGAGAAAGGTGTCAGTGGAACAAAACAAAACAAAACTGAAGCCACTCTCATCACATAATTAGGAAATTTTTATAGATTCTGTAGAGTTTAAAGGAACATTTAAAATCAGCTCAGATACTTAGAAAATGCTTCCTCACACATCTTAAGACAAAACTATAGATGCAGAAAAATCTGATGTTGTTCAATTGAAATACTCAAAATTATTATGCCTGACTGGCTCTGATCATTGAAAAGCTGCTCAGAAACTCAATATTATATCTTGTACTAAGAAATTGCATTCAGTAAATGCACAATATTTAAGTGGTGAGTGAAGAAAACTCAGTTAAATGCTTACACTGTTTTCTGTAAATTGTTACTATAGACCTTAAAGATAGTGTATGCTGTGAGCTTTGTATTCATGTTTTTTCAAACATTAGTGAAATTATGTTTAACTGGAGAGCTTTGTATCATTAGTTTCTCTTTCACACCCATCAACAATGTCATCTCTGGTCCCAGTATAGATATTATGTGGCTCTGGTATATATTCCAATTATAATTTACTAAAAGATTATTTCTGAAAAAAAATATTTAGTTTTGTTTCCCAATTCCTAACATTTCTGATTTAAAAATAGAATTAATACAAACTTAACAAGTAGAAGAAGGGAAAAAAAACAACTTAAAAATAGTCATAATTTTAGTCATTTTTTTTGTAATGCAAGAACTTACAAATGTGTTCATTTCATTTTGCGATAAATTCCTAAAAAAAAGCCAAACCATGTTCCTGTCACTCAGAGCCTCTCAGTCGATAAATATTCCAAATATAACATAACATAGAATATACAACAATCACAAGCAACAGTTAGTTCACAGTTACCTTCGCAGTTTTTCTCTGACATCAGGGTTTTTGATTTCATTCTTCAGGTCATCAAACGTCTGAGCTGAGGTCAGGTTACAAAAGGTCCTGTAGTCATTGTATGGTGGAATGCCATGATCCCTTCCTCTCTGAACATTCATGGCAGCCAGATCCAGTGCCACAGCATGGGCCATGGAAAACAACTTCTCCGTCAGCTCAGTGTTCAGCAGTTGGGAGGAAACGCGCATCTTGCCCGCAACACCAAACAGTCCGCGAAGGAGCGGGTCGATGCCTCCCTCATTTACGATGCGGAAAGGTGAGAAGAAGGCCCGGTGCAGTGAGATGTGACCCTGGGTAATGGGTTCGAAGTGTTCATTTAACCTGTAGAGTATTGGGTTGATGAGGGTATGTCCAAAGCGGAAAGCTGCTGTGGCGAACGAATTGAAGATGCCAGCGTTAATGTTGGGGTCGTAACCAGCGTATGGCCCTAAAATCCTCATGCCTGCTTCACCGAGTATCTGTAGGGAAGAAAAAAAAACAAAACAAAAACTTATTATCTTGTCAGTGTCATCTCACTGGTTACCAAGAACATATGGAGATATCCACAATGTGATGAAAATATCAAAATAAAAGCTTAGGGTCAGAGCAGTTACCTTTGGTAACCAGTGATTGTAGGTGATGTGTTGCATCTGGGCTCCCACTATTTTTCTGGTCTCGTGGTAGATGGTGTCGCCGTCCCAATGGGGATTCAGTCTCAGCAGTTCTGTAGCGATGCGGTTGTGCTCCCTGAACCACACAGTGTGCATAGAAGTCAAGGCAAGTTGTTCATTGGCACGGTGATCTCCAGCCAAGAAGCAAGGGATTGGACTCTCGTTCTCATCCCTCATGCACTCAGTAGGCGGTCCTGTGGCGAATGGAAGAAGTGGCTTCCCTGTTCGTTGTATGATGCCTTGACGAAGAAGCCCCCTGTGACTGGCCACGTCGCGAATCTGCTCTGATTCATGTTGTGAGCTGCCATAGACATTGGAGGCGTCAATGTAGGAGGTGATCTGGTTGATCTGTTCTCTCGGATAAACGCTGTTCATGAGCAGAGACGTCATCCCGCTGCCACACACTGGGCTGGAACGGACAAAGAACATGCAGCGAGCGCCGCTTCGCAGCTGCCGCTGGTCATTGGGTGGGAACTGGATTGGAAAGCACGGCGGGTCATTCGTGCAGACCTGAGCACACAGCTGGCCATCAGAAAACCGAGCCTGACTCAGGGCCACTACTGTGGAGTCCAAGTCGTGGTCCAGGAACTGACCCCACTGCATCAGCATGTGAGTGTAGCGACTATCAGGAGTGATGGTCTCCGTTCCGATCATTGTGGTGGACACCAGCCTAGGCAGCGGCAGTCGGTAACCATTATGAACCCTGTCTGTGGTTCCTCTGGGCAGGTTGAAGCCGTTGTCGTAGACTGGCTTCAGGAGACGTTCAAACGCAGTGAGCGAGGCACCCCACATGGGGTGTTGCAGGTTGTTGCAGGTCCCGTCATGGCTGCGGTACTTCTGGTGGAAGCAAATGTCTGAGCAGTTGTTGCTGCGGCGATGGGCTGTGCAGCCAGAGAGATTAGCAATCATTTCCAGAAACCGGGGCGATACCAGATCGTTGTAGCGAAATGCTGTAAAAACACAAAAATAAGTTCACTAAGGAGAGAAGCTGAATACGACCAAGTTCTGGGTGAGAGTTCCATCATATATGCTGTTCCTGGACATCGTCTATGTACTTGCTGTTCCTGGACATCGTCTATGTACTATGTACACTTTTGTAAAAGAAAAATTGGGCAAACTGTATTGTTGACCTATAGGATGAGGTCAAAATAAAGTAAAAGAACAATACTAATTTGTCTCTGCTGAAATTAATGCATTAATTCGGTCTGGAGTCATTATCTTACACTTACAGCATTTAAAATGTATCGCATATTATTACCATTTCCATAATGAGCTATTACCTCTATTCTTTTCTGAAAGATAAGATAATAATGTATATCTGCTTGCCCATGAAATGTATTACAAAAAAACCCCCAAGATAATTAATATGATACATGCTTTGTTTTCACTGCATTTCGTCTTTGTTTCTGTTCTCTAAAATATATTCCTCTCTTAGCCGGTTGTTTTTGTTCCCAGGCACACAACGCTGTTCCAGTTTTCCTTCACACTAATGAGAGAAGAGCAACAAAATGTAGATATTTATGTGGTAAGCAGTCAGTTACCACCCTGCTCCGCCCAAGTCTACCCACACACACACGCCTACACACAGGCCTAATTAAATGTGCAACGCATCATGTTAAATTTTGTCCAGTCCTCTGCAGTGATTACAGTTTTAAGTGTTTCACAGCATGTCAAGAGGCCAATAAACCAGTTTAAAGGCTGCTTGTCAACTGCTACACAGTTACGACACTCTCTCAGGTTAAACTACAGGGGGAAATGCCAGACAGACGGAAAAGCTGTGACAGAGTCAACTGTTGCTCATGACAACAAAAGGTCACAGTCAGGGAAGATGAGAAAAATTAGACTAGATGGAAATGTCTTACTTACCAAACCCACAACTTCACTGGTTTGCAAGAGTTTGTATAGCTCTTGAATTCTTCTACGTTAGTCACGTTACAACACAAAACTTCATTGTGTTTTATATCACTGACAACACAAGTAGAGCAAAGTGGAAGGATATACATGCATTTCAAATTATTTTTTACAAAGAAAGTACTCTCTCCGGCATATGGAAACGACGTCTATGAAGCAGGGGTGAAGTTTGCAATCAGCCTTACCGGTACCGTTGGTGTCCACCATGAGACCCTGGTTGACGTGATTTTGGATGAGCAGAAGAGTCTGCTCAAAGATCTCCCCGGCACGGGCCTGCTCCACCGTGTAGGGATCACGTGGATATCGGAAAAGAGCGAGCAGCTCTCCTGGAGTACGAGGCTGACTGGAGAGATGAGGGGCATGAAGATTGTGGGGAAGGCAGGAGATGAGAAGCATATGTTAAAATAACAAACAAAACAGATCAGGAAACGTATCTTCTCCTCAAACCTTTGAGGCATCAGCGTCAGACAGAGCTAGCTCTAGTTTCTCCTTTGAAGTGTTTCAACAAGAGGAATCCAAAAAGAACCTTGCATGCACATGTGAGTCGCTTCACACAGCCTATGAAAAGCCAGTCATTGAGTAGCTTCCAAAAAACTCTGATTAACTTCCTTGACCTTTCCCAAAGGAAAGGATCCAAAAAGCACAATGTCATGTGTTTGCATTATGGGTTATGATACTATTCCGCCACACATATAATAGAACACTTTCTTCCACACTATTTGCTGTGTCACTAATTGGCATTGTTGCAAACAGAAAATGGGAGTTATGGTTTTATTTCAACAATAAACTTTATTTACTACTTCCTCAAGACCAGATTTGTGGATTGCTCAACTTGTAACTTTTCTGTCAACAAATCCTTCTAGCTGAGCTGTGGATCTCTGCAGCTCCTCCATAGTGTGTGGGGAGATTTTGGGACGATGGTGGCCCACGATGGCTGCCCTAAAGTACCTTTGTATAGCAACAATTCCAAAACAGATAGTCCTCACATCCTCCACCTGTGCTGCGCTGCAGCAAATGATGTTTATTCTGTATTCAGAATGCCAAGGCATACATATAAGCATTACCCTTCTGTCTGCATCTTTTTAGTCATGTTTAAATTCTAAAACATGGGTAAATTATTTGATGACTGAATAAATAACTAAAAAAAAATCTATCAATGGTTTAAGTTTTTGGGTAGCAGTCTGCACCACTGTTGAAATGACCAGGATCTGTCTTGTGTTTTCCAGCAGCCTATGTTGTTGAGTCAGATGAAGAAGCGGCACTCGCTCCGAATCCCCGCAGAAATTCTTTTTTGTTTCCAGACAACTGACTCAGCCGAGGAGAAAGCTGCATCCTATTCTGTGATTGGGATTTAACAAAGCTGGAAATCCCCCCTCATCGGGACAGCAGCTATGGCTGTGCTGTGTACCGGTGTGAATTTATCATTTTCATGTGCGCATGTTTGTGTGCCTGGGTGGGCAGGAGTGTACGAGTGAGCATGCCAAGAAAAGCACAACTGCTAACCACATCATTCAACAGGATGGAAACTTCTAAAAGGTGAACTGAGGTCATCTCCATTCCTCACAGTGACAGACTTCAGTGCCTTTGTTATCACCTTTTGACTCTAATAAGAGCCTAACACAGACAGGAGGGAAAACGAATAAGAGACAAGTTCAAGTAGAACAAAGAAAAACAATGAAATATAAATTTATTTCTAGAAAAATATTCCTGGTGGAGGCATTTGAGAGGTGAAAAACGTTATTCCTCATCCACAAAGCAACAATTAAGTCATCTGGATGACTTGGGTTTAGTTTTACATGCTCAGTTTTTTTGCGAAAAAGTTAAGTGCTAACATGAACTGGGGCAAACTTTTATTTTACACCCCACAATCATGCTGGCCTGCGTCATCTGAAATATTGAGACAAGTGATTTTATTTAACTATTTAAATATTCTACAATTCCTTATAGTGCAGCTGTTTCAGAATATATTGTTTTGCTTGATTTACTACCTTAATATGTCACTATGATAACCTATAAACCTTGGAGTTTTGAGGATCTGAAAACATTTGCCACATTTTCTTAGCACAACATCAATTAGCTTAGGCTAACACCTCTGACAGCCATGGTTTTGGGGCCTCAAGATGATTCATGAATAATGGCACTGTTACAAGTGTTGATATTAATTTCAATGCCTTTGAAGCAACATAAAACATCTTTGAGTATGCCTGTGGCTTTTTAATATCCTGAGGAAAATAAATGTTTAAAAATGAGGTATCGTAAAAAATGAGCAGAATGAGCTGCGGCATCTTTTTCACCCACTTTTATAACATTCCTCGATGTCGAAAGCACAGCTAAAAAGATTTTCATCTTTCAGTAGCAACAAGTTCTAAACGAACACTATGATGACCAGAAAATGCTACTGTGCTGTCATGTTTCATTACATTTTCTGAGATTCTTTGGATAAGATCCATGCGAGCGTGGAACTTTTGGCACATTAATATTACCTTTTGATATATCAATGACAATTAAAAAAGCAAAAACTTTTGAAAGCAGCTATTGCAAGAATTCTCAGGATATTTTCAATTGAATATCAGGCGCTTTGATTGCCTTCTTAAAGGTATTATACGTTAAGGTTAGAAAAACAAAAACTTGTAAAAAATCAACCATAAGCCACGTAGGGAATATGAAAATCATGTGAAAGAAACGGTTTTGCTCAGATCACATCAAAACTGAACTGTTTGAAATACAAACAAAACACCGTCTGGGACAAAACTAACATCACAGATCGTCCTGAACACATAGTCTACATTGTGAGACATGTGGGTGGAAGCTTTATGCTGTGGGGATGCATTTTTTGGAAGGGAGAGCAGTTCAAAGTTGAGACGGGATAACCTGGAAGGAAAGGAACCCTAAACATGCAGCCAGAACTTAAATACAAAACACCAACATCCATGTTTAAGCCTACAAACTTTTCAGATTTGTACATATTTATAATATTTGAAAAGAATACATAGTTTTCACTCCTCTTCACTGTTATGTCCTTCTTTTTGTTGGTCTATCACATAAAATCCTTATGCTCTGTCTTGAGTCTGTCTGACAGTGTGACACTGTGTGTTGTAATATGTTTGCTGTGCGAGTTTATTATGTCCTACCCGTCAAAGAGACGTCTCCTTGTGGACTCAATTGCACTGTCCACAGTTCGGATGGCCTGCTCTATGGATGTGCTCACAAATGTGTCTCCCTCTCGGCTGATAGCAGGCACTGACAGAAAAAGATCAACAAATTAATGTAGTATTTAAAACAATTGGAAGAAAACATAACAGGAGTGTTTCTTTTGTCTTCTGGTTTCCTTCTTGTAGACACATTTAGAAAGTAACTTTGACCGACAAAAACGTAGTGTTGCTGACTTTAAAGCTTCAGATGTCTTGGGGTTTTTTTTGTACCTGTGACTGTAAGCACCATTCGAGCAACCTGGTATCCAATGGGGTTGCGGGCAACACATTCATAGCGTCCAGCATCTGCTGTGCCAACATCTTTCACCTCCAAGTAACCATCTTCACTGATGTGGAACTTTCCGCTCTCCGTTATCTGAACACCATCCTAAAAGACAAAGCAACTGAAGTTCAGGGATCTGAGAGCTCCAAGGTAAAATGAATTCATAGTGTTAGGAGAAGTGGTGGTTCTTGTGTTAATGTCTTCCTTTTCTTGCTCCTGCTGTCCCCTAACCAATAAAACACAACATTATCTATTTCTTGGGGCAGGGTAAAAATGCAGGGCAGTGGTGCACAAGGCATGTAAAATAGTTTCCCTATTCTCAGTAAAAACCAGGCACCAACACTCAATTAACTCCACTGGCGTAAAAGCAATAGAAAACTGGTCCAAGCGTAAATGAGGGATGAGTCTTTTTTTAATATCGGTTGTTTGTGTGCCCCTCCCCCCCCTTTCTAATGCCCTGGGTAATTGTCAAGATGGCTGTTATAAAAAACTGACACTGATTGAGTCCAACCTCAATGTGCTGAGGGATGACTTTGTCTGAATTCAGTCGTGATAACTAAGAAACTGTCTGAATAATTCTAACCTTGTTCCAGGTGAGGACCGGCCGCGGCTGGCCCCGAGCACTGCAGGGAATCTGCACATCCTGACCAGACTCCACAGTCAGGTCCCTTGGAGCATTTGTGAAAACAGGCGTTACTGAATAAGTTAAAACATACACACACACACATGCACGTTAATAATTTTGCACCAAAGCCCAACATAGAAAGTATATATACATATATACAGAGCATTTTGCAATGGACCGCCACAAGGAAGAAAACAGGGTTTCACGGCCACAGGCCATATTAATTAAAGTTGTACTTTTGTTTCACTTATAACCATCCTTTGACACATTATTCAACTTTATTTCAGGGTGATGTTCCAACAGATGGCTTCTGCATATCAAAAGACCTGTGTTGAGGCAATCCTACAAATTTTTTTTTTAAATATAAGTAATATTTTTTTTCAAGTTTCTCACCTCTTTGCTCGATGCTAAGCTGCACAGCGGTGCGGACCGTTCCCACCGTGCTCACCGCCTCACACTCATACTGGCCCTCATCGTGTGCAGCAACCCGAGTGATGCGGAGCGTACCGGAGGCCAGGATGACGTGGCGGCGGTCCGAGGGAAGAGGACTTCCACCTCGAGTCCATATGATCAGTGGCGTTGGATAGCCGCTTGCCTCACAGGGGAAATCCACCGTATGACCCTCCAAAACTGACTGGTCCTGTGGCGTTACAGTGAACTGGGGGGTCGCTGCATGGGAGAGAAGAATGGAGGAATATATTATATTTAACACTACTCATGTTGTAGATAGAAGTGTATAACACCTTGTGGACTTTTTTAACATTTTTTCTGAGTGATGCAAAATGTTTAGATAATTCTTGAAAATCTGGTTCCCCAGAGAACGGGGGAAAGATTGTGACTTTTGCACAAGGCTGTAAATCAGTGGCTCACCTCACTCACCACTGGAGACTGTGGAGCATTGTTAGTCTTTATGTCATGGAGTACTGTCTAATTTTTCACAATTTAAAAACAGTCTTCATCATTCTCCCTTTACTTCTCTCATATTTCAGCAAGAGAAAATAATAATAAAAAACACACACACACACACATACACACACACTGATGACATTTCGTACAAGCTTGACTCTAATTAGCTGAAACATATGACTCACTAAAACAAAAAGGACCCAACATTTCTGCAGCTGGGAATGTTTTCATTTGATTTGCAAAGCACAGCTACACTCAAACTGTTAAGACTATGGAGAAACGGACAGAAGCGTAATGAGAAAATCGAGACGTGAAATTCTGTGATAACCCCAATGAGATTCACTTTCTCATCTTACTGTTGATCTCTCAACATTGTTTGGAGCTGCACAGCTGTCATACTCTGCCACCAGGGTTGTGGTCCAACACACCACCTAAAACACTGAGGAGCCATTATGCAGCATGTACTTTAAGCCATGTTAACAGCCATTACTACATGGAAAAACATGGTGTCATCTCAGGATTACAGGCTGCCATGCTTTCCTGTGTTATGTCAGGCCTGTAATTTCAGCTGCACACTCAATGAAATCATGTTCACAGGAGGCAATAAAGTTCCGCTACACATAAAACTGAATGGCTTACACTGCGAGGAAAAAAGCCATGCAAACATAGAAGGCATTGTAGTACTGAGCAATCAAGTCCATCACTTCAGCTGAGTTTGTTTTTTTTTTAACCAGCACACAAACTCCTTAAGCCAACCGTAAAACGACATGATTTCAATTGTGGACACAGGCTCGTAGCTCACAATAGTCTAATTCATTTCTATGCCTCAGAATTGAGAAGTATCGGGGGGGAAAAGCATGAAAGAGAAAAAGTGAGTACAAAACAGTTGAGAATGCAGCCAAAAGTTTCCAAAGAGTGATTACATAATGTTTGGAACATCTAACCCAGGCATTAATGCATAACATAATGGCTAACTGAAGGGAAAATAGTAATAACAGTATCGAGCTTAAAATCCACCTTAAATTGTCATACAGTAAAGACTCTCATGGGGATTTATCGACGAGCAGGAGAAAGTCAGGAGAAATGCTCAGAGATTGAGCAAGATGGATTAAAAGTACAGGTATTATTTGGTGAGCCTAGCCTACCAGTGTTACAAAAACTAATTTCACAAAAAGATCAATCAACCTATTGTCAAAATCGGCTTCTAATTGAAGCTTCACAGGGGAGCCAGTGACTAATTTACAAAAACATGACTCATCAAGTAGGTCAAATTGAGGTAGACATTGTAATTCGTGTTCCTTTTTGACAAGCATAGGTACCAGAGGGTGTTGCTCTGTTCACACTCAGGTTTAATCAACATTTTTTTTCCCAACAACTTTCAACAAAGGACTTTATCTTAGACAACTTTGACATAATTGTGCAAGCCTCACATTTCTATAATAATTACACAATGTTTCACTTGTGTTTTAATTCCCTAAACGGTCGGTTTCTCTAACTAAACTCTGTCAGACAGTTAAACCCAAATTGGTTTAACTGGTTTTGGTCCTTAAAAGTCAATTCAAGGCAAATACTCAGACGGCAGCTCCAGTCAATGGCCTATGGTTATTTCAGACAGATATTGAAAACATTTTGCTGTTACTACTGATTATTGAGGAAACTATGTCAGAAGAATGTTTGAATACATCAGTTACTGATTTACTTAATAAAGCGGGGAAACTTTAGAAAATGTAATTTACTTGTACCAGAACTTTACTGCCTTTTAACTTATTATATTAAATAAACGTTTATGTCCTCCAATTCCACCCCAAAAGAGACTTTTTTTAATGAGAAAAGCTTATGAGTACACTGACCAGGGGAAATAACAAATTAGCAATATATAGGATGCACCACTGCCAGCATCCAAACACTCAGTACTTAACTCTCCTCTTGTCTGAAACAATACCATAGCAACAGCCTCATTAATGAAAACAATAAAACAATGTGCACATTTGAAAGGTTTTTGCAACACACTTTTAACACAGGCTGCACAGTGGCGCAGTTGGTAGAGCTGCCGCCTTGCAGCAAGAAGGTTCTGGGTTCGATTCCCGGCTCCGGCCTTTCTGCATGGAGTTTGCATGTTCTCCCTGTGCATGCGTGGGTTTTCTCCGGGTTCTCCGGTTTCCTCCCACAG